>WSXT02205100.1:0-33755 GCA_011762715.2 Neuroterus valhalla | reverse complement strand
TGTTACAGTCATATGTTAACAAATCAATTTCTTTTATCTGAAGATTCATCATTACACTCAAAACTTCATTGAGGATTCAACTATTTTGTTGGAATTCGATTCTTATCTGATTTAAGAATTGATTTTTTCAACTAAAGTGTAAATGTTTCATTTCTAGCTGAAAATTTATATTTTTTTATGGAAAATTAATCTTTTCTGAAGAAAATTATAATATCTCGTTAAAAATCATTTCTCTAATAAAAAGCTTATATCCTTGGTTGAAAATTCATTCTTTCTGGTAAAAAATGCAACTATCCACTTACAAGTCAAGCTATTTTGGTTGAGGATCCAAGCATTTTTTTGGAAACTTGTTCCATTTTTGTTGAAGAAATAATATTTTTATCGGAAATTCAACTATCTAGCTCAGGAAATATCGTTCAATCTGAAAATCCATCTTTTGTATCAAAATTCAAGCATTTGGTTGAAAATTCATGCATTTGGATAGAAAATAGATGATTCTTTTTGGTTGAAAATGCAACTGTTTGGTTGAAAATCAATTTGTTATGCTTCAGGATTAAAATATTTCGTTGACACAATTGTATTTCTCCGGTCGAAGATTCATTTCTTTGGCTGAGAATTCGTTTATTATCTAAAAAATTTTAACTATTAGGTCGAAAATCAATTTCTTTGATTGAAAATTTGTCTCTTTCTGTAGGAAATTGATTTGTTTCGGTTTAGGTTTGAACTATTTTTTGAAAAGCTTGTTTTTTGTTGAACATTTTTCTATTTGGTTGAAATTTAATTTTTTTCGTTGTTGTAAATCATATTTTTAGTGGGACAGGTTATCTCCTTGATTATAAATTCATCCCTTTTTTTTGAAATGCAACTGTTTGGTAAAAGATTATTTTGTTTCAGTTGAGGTTTCAACGATTTTCTTCAGAATCCGTCTTTTTGGCTTAAAAATTCAACAATTTGTTAGAAAATTCAATTATATGGGTAAAAACTAGGTTTCTTTTTGAAAGTTAGTCTTTCTGATGAAACATTAATCTTCTAGGAAGAATAATCCATTTTTTTCGGTTGAGAAATGTACTTTTTGGCTGAGTGTTGAACCATTTCCTCATAATACATTTTTCAAGATTTACATTTCTGCTTGAAAATGTAAATATTTTCTTGAAAATTCATCTTCCATTTGATTGGAAATTGAATTTCCATCTGACGATTTGACTATTATATTTCTGTTCCGAAACTTACGTGTTATAAATTGAAACTTTCATTATTTGATTGAGAATGCATGTTTTTTCATCAAAATTTCGTATTTTTTCAATGAATTTGGTGAAAAATAATTTTTTTTTTCTAAATTAATTTTCGGAACGGCTGATTTAACTAATTTCTCTTTGCTCAAAAACCTATCATCCCCAGTTGAAAATTTATCTGTCTTTATTGAAAATTAACTATATCGTTGAAATTTTATCAATCCTGGTTAAATACTGAATATTTTCTGAAACATGCAACTTCTTGCTTGACATCTAAACTGTTTTTGGACAGAAAATTCATCATCTTCGTCGAAAATAAACTCATTCGTTTGAGGACTAAACAATTTTGTGGAAGAATCGGATTGTTTTCGTTGTTGAATAAAACTAGTTCAAAATAGGTTCTTTTGGTTAAAAAGTAGTTCTTCAAACTAAAAATTTCACTCTTTCATTATTTGTAGAATACTCATAGTTTCTAGATAAAAATTCAGTTTATTGTTTGGAAATTTATGTATTTTGTTGAAATTTTGCCCTTTGATATTAAATTGGTCTTCTTGGTAAAAAGCTCATATTTTTTATAAAAAAATTCAGCTATTCGATTCATTTTTATTCGAGTTCATTCTTCTCAGTTTGAAATGAACTTTTTTTTATGAGAATTTAACTATTTTCCCGGAACCTCGTTTTCATGTCTTGAGATTTCAATATTATAGTGTGGAAATTGCATTTGTTTTCAATTGAAGTGTGACCTTTTTTGCAAGATACTTTGAAAAATTGGTAAAAAATTCATCTGTAGTTTTGGAAATCATTTGGTTGAACATTCGAAAATTCTGGTGAAAACGTAATTATTTTGTTGAAATTTCAACTATTTTCTCGAAGTCGTGTTTTTTGGCCAAAAGTTAAATTCTGTTGATGGAAATTCCTCATATTGGATTTGAAATTCATATTTATTTTCCGAATTTTAAATTTAGAATTTTAGACGTACCTGAATCAACACCCCCCCCCCCCTCCTCCCGTTCCGTAGCAAAGTGTAACTGAATCTTTTGACCCCCCTCACCCCTCGGAGCTGTTACGTAATTTAAGTACGGCCCCCTATTAGATTGTTTCTTTTAAGTAAACTACATTTTAGACTTTTTTCAATACACAGGATGACCAGCCAACAGATCATAAAACAGGTTCAACATCAGAAAATCGGGTACCCTGTCCGATTTGTAATAGGCTTTACCTGGAATCTGAAATAGAGAACCACGCATCCGAATGCGACCAATTTGATATTGCCGAGGAGAATACATCTAGATCTAATACTTTTTCACGCCGAGGGAAAAATAATTTAAACAAGTGTAATATCTGCGACGCATATGAAACTTATGACCCCAATGATTATAGCGAACATATTCAAATCTGCGTGGAACAGCATCGACATCGAAAAAGCTCAACGGTTTGTACGTTCCAAAATTCTCTCTCCATTTGAAACTGATGACTTAGTTTTGTTTTCTAATTTCTGAAAGTCGCTCTAACGATATATGGGTGATGATCAAATCGGAGGCAAACTTGATCGGCTGAAGTAAATAAAGATAAAATGAAAATGAAAAAAAGTAAATTGACTGTTCTGTAGAGAATGATAATAAGTATTCAATAAATGAATTTGACTAACAGACAATGTTTTCATGTAAGTTTTATAGTACCGAGACTTTAAGATTGCCGCAAATTGAACAATTACCCAATATTGTTTATTCAAGTGTCATTCTGATAAAAATGGTTTATTTTGGTTTCGGATTAAGATCATGACAAGCAAAATTTAATGTTGAAGTTACACGTAAGCAGAGAGGTTTATAAGGTCCATAATTTGCTTGAAGTCTTATTCAGTGATTAGAACCACCTGTTACTTCATGAATAATATTTCCAATTTTTTTTCTGGTTGTTGCAGCGGTGAACGAGATTGAATACCAAGGTCAGTTTCCTTCGGGGAGGAGGAATTCTACCCCAAAGGGCCGAAGATATAACTGATACGATCGACTTTTTCATTCCAAAACATTGATACCTCCATTTTTTATAAAATCGGATTCTAAAGAACCGAAGTTTTCAATATGTTTCATAACTGTGTTGTAAATTTTCCATGTACTGCTTTTCATTTTAGAGAAAAACTTGACGGAAAGAATTTTTCATATAGCAAGTACTTAATTTAAAATATATGCTGTACAAAATATATTTTTTGTAAAATGTAATATTTGTTGTATGGAAAATTCTCTCTATGAAACGTTTTCCCCTTAGCTTCAGCGGTATGCAAAATGGAATCGTGCTTATGAAAGGTTGAAAAATCAACTCTCTCAGTATGTAACTTTATTTCTCGTACTCTTGGTTAATTCGTGTCTTCCAGTCTCGACGTCACATATGGGAAATAGTTTAAATGATAGTCTGAACGCCAATGTTAGGGAAACATGAAACTGAGTTTGAACATTGCATTTAGAAAAAACTCGGAAATTTAATTCATCCTGCTAGAAAGCTGTCTATTGACACCGTTTTTATCTTCCACAAGTTTAAGGCACGCATGCTTTGGATTAATCAGTTTGATCAGTCTGAAATTAATTTAATTCGAACTCAGATTCTTTTCAAGAACATTGGTTGTGAATATTGAGGGATCACCAAATTACATCTCTCCAGAAGCTATTCAATTTTCCATATATTTTTTTTGTTTCCTTCTTTTTGATAGATATTGCAATAAGAAAAGTCGTTTATACTTGTACATAAAAACCCCTGTTCCCTTGTTTAATTTTCTAAGATTAGCTTGTTCAGTTTGCTAAGTTAAGAAAAGTGTTTGAAACTATGATATTTTATATTCTTGTTAGAATATTTTTTCCTATTTTTATTTTTTGGCTCAACAGTATGAAATATAATCTGCCAAAAATACGTGAAATATATTATATGATTCATGGATGTTTTTCAAAATTAAGAACAACGAAAATATGCAACAACTTCATAAGCTCAATTTATAAATACAGCTTGTGATTTCAAGAGAAATGTACAAAGAGCTGCAAATCTGCTGCTCTTAGCTCATGAGTAAATCGCCGCAAGGAACGTTTGTGATATTCTAATATAAATAGCGGATTTTTATAATAAAAATATTCTACCACTTGATAAAACCAGAGTATTGAAAATCGAACTTGCCTTTCCATTATCACGGAGATTTTTTTGAGAATAATAATAGTAACAATAAAAGTTGGGTGCACGATTTTAAACGAATTTCCTGAGTAAATGCGACAGTGCTATATATGTATATGCAAGAAGTGAATGTTTTTATCTTCAGGGCTTTATCTCTTTTGTGTTAAAATGAATATAGCCAAACCTAAAGACTGATATTGACTTCCAAGCTTCGCATTAATACCATTGTGCTAATAGTGATAGTAAAAGTATTTTTTTTCTCGACATTAAAAAAGATTTCCTGCTATTATACTCATCTTGAGATTGTTGTGATAATATAATAATACGAGTTATCCCGCGTATTCATTTCGTCAACTCTCGACTTGTCCTTGAATTCTATCAGGCGTCAAATTTATTTCGACTCTCCGAGTCTTATAGTACAAACTTTGATTCATATGTGTATAATTTGAGTAAAATTTATTCCAAAAGTTCAAAATTGATAAAATTGTATATCATATTGTCCGGTTTTTTTGTTTACTAGCAATAAGTGGTTTGTGAAAAACAGTATTTTTTATAGTTTTTCAGAAGTGTTACAAGGTAAACCTGTGTTAGTCATTATTTGAGATGACAATAGAATTGCCTGTTTAATTGATCTGTAAAGGAGAATAGGCTTTAGAATTAGATGCTGCTGTTGTGCGCAAATCAACAATTTTGAAAGACAAAATGGGGAATATTGGAATTTTTGCTATATTGACAATTGTGTCTTTAATTGATGCAAAATCATTACTAGTTCATGATGGATGGACTGGAATTATAAAATCTAGTGGTGAGTCTTTATCTCTCTTGTTCACGAATGCTTGATGAATAATCCATTTTAGTCCGTTTAAATAAAAATTAAAATCTGAGAAGTTGATTTAGTATTTCATATAAAGTTTAAAAAAAATGTGAGTTAAATTTTATTCATAATTAATAGGACAAGAATTTCCGGCTACGGTACCTGGTGGAATTTTCACGGACTTAGAAAAGGCAAAAATGATCCCAAAAAATTTGAAAGGATTCAACGATGTCAAAAACCGATGGGTAGCTAACGAAACCGTAACTTACGTTACACACTTTGAAGGTAAGAAAAATCAGATTGAAAACTTTTTTAAAATTGACGGGGATGATAGTAAATTATAACTTCTTGAATTTGCAGTTGACGAAACATATTTGAAGTCCCCTAAAGTTGCTCTCGTATTTCACGGATTGGACACGTTTGCAAACATATTTGTTAACGATGATTTAGTGGGAACGACTGAAAATATGTTCGTAAAGTACGCTTTCGATGTGAAGAAACACTTGAAGGTAAATTAATTCTTTTTGATAATAAAACGCCATCTTTAGAATAATCCGATTCCCTTATTTAATCACAAATTCATTTTTTATTCTCCAGGAAGGATCCAACAAGTTGTCAGTCTTGTTCGCTTCTCCCTTAAAAATTTCAAAGAATTTTTACACAAAACAGAAAGCAGCTTATGAAGTTGTTCCTACATGTACTCCAGAGACTTACAATGGAGAATGTCACGTTAATCACATCAGAAAAATGCAAGCCAGTTATGGCTGGGATTGGGGTCCAGCCTTTCCATCGATAGGAATTTGGTAAATATTTTCCAATATCAGATACACGATAAACGTTAGAAGAAATTTTCCTTGTGTGTATTGCAAATATTTAGACTCGTATCAAAGTTGCTTATCATAGAACAAGCATAAGATAAACATTGTTTAACATTGTTTTTTTTATTGTTTTCAAAATCACCATTTACAATACTTTGGACTTGATTCGAAAGCTAAAATAAGCTGCAATCTTGTCGAGACAGGAAAAAAGCCGGAAAATAATAGTGAATTTTTGTTATTCTTATTCTTATAATAGAAGAACTTATTCAATCTAGACTTCAAGCTATATCTTGCAGCTTTCAAAAAGTCTAATTTGAAAATGTTGAATTTGAAAGACTAATTATTGTGAAATTATTGAATTTTGAAGGCTTGAATTTGACAATTTGCATATTTTAAACGTTGTACTTTTTAATTGTTAGATTCAAAGAGTTATAAATTTTGAAAAATACCATTTTTATTTTTAAGACAGATTAGCGACTGTTTTTTCCACAATGGTTCGATTTTTTTTAAATTGTCAGCCTTCTGCTCAGATTATGGTTCGAATTGGATGGATTTTCAATTTGATACTTTCAATCTGGAATTTATGTACAAATAGATATAAAATTTAAATTACTGAGTGGTATTTTAGAAAATACAAAATTCAATCATTCCAGCTCAAAACATGATGAACTTAAATTTGAACTTTTTTTCAATCCAACAATGGATGTTGTTTGAATTCTTATATGTATAAAATTTATCACATTTTCCAAATTTGATAATTTGAAATTCAAGAAGTATAAATCGAAAAATTGGGAATTCGAAATCTTTTGAATTGAGGTATTTTAAGTCTGAGGCCTTCAATATTCAGGAATAAATTAAATTTTCAAGATTTTGGAATTGAATCCTTGCAAATGCTGCAAATTTATTTCAAATTGAAAGCCTGAGTAAGTCTTCCAATATTTCATATTGAAACATTCAAAATTGCTTGGTTTAAATGGAAATCGTTGAAAGTTACAGAATCAGGAATGAAAGCCTTTTGATACTTCAAAAACTATTATTTCCAAACGATATGCATAGAAAGTTCCCAAAAGAAATATCTAATACTGAACAATTTCAAATTGAATGTGCTAAAAATTTCATATTTTTACTTTGATACTCTATAAATTGCACTATTTTAAAAAAATTTTTAATTTAAATTTATTTAAAATTATATATAAAATTTTATTTCAGATTACAAAGAACAATTCCAAGTATAGAACGTTCAGTATATAAAAATCTCAGACTAGAAAATTAAACATGTTTTGTATTAAAAACCGTCTCTCCACAAATTTAAATTGTTCAAAATTGTGCAGTGACAAACTGAAAGTCTTGATAGGTCAAATGATTAAATTGAAAGCGTTAAAGTTGGATAAGGTTTTAATTAAAAATGTATAATTGAGTACTTTTTCCCATTGATATCCTTTAAATGACTTAATTTGAAATTTAGTCTTAAAAATTCAACAGTCTTCAGTGTTTCAATGTTCAATTACAATTTTTTTTCTGTTTGAAGACATCAAGAACCTGCAATTTTTTATTTACAATTTCGAACCCGGGAAGTGTGTTGTAATTATTTCCCCCAGTTTGCAAAATAATATTTTTTCGTTCACACCCTCTAGTTCTGTTCAATTTCTAAGAAAGGATCTTTAAATTCAAAGGGTATTGTTCAAAGACCATGAAGTTTCCTATTGATTAATCATTGAAAAATATATATCCTACTCTCAAATTTCAGGAAGGATGTTGAACTTATTGCAGTAACTCAAGCCTATGTAACTGAGATTACAACAGACGTTATAAAGAAAAAGTCTAACTGGCAGATCATTGTAGGCGTATGTTTTGATACCTTGTCCTACGAAAAGAACGTTCCTATCAATGTAAATATACAAGCCGCATTGGAGCTTGATAATGGGAGAACTATCAAGAGTTCAACTAATAATACACTGATTAGAATAAAGAATAAATATGGAAACACCTCAATTGCATTGGAAGTTCCGCAGGTATTTTGAATCAATCATTCATGCATATTCTAAACGATTTCAAATATACTTGTTTGGGCGGTTGGAGAATACAAAATCCTGAAATTCGAAATCGCTGCGATGCAAAAAATTAGCGCCTTGGGATTCTAAAAAGGGAATTTAATTTGAAATCAATTGACATGCTGTCCGATTGCAGATGCAGTAACAAAACTGTCCTAATTTTTTTCGAGTTTATGTCAATTATTTTCAAGAGATAAATGTTACTGAATTCACTTCTGTTACTAAGGAAATCCATAACACTTTCGAAAATACAAGGAGAAATTTTTATGTACTTAGAAACTTTCCAGTGAAAAAAATGCACTAGGCGAGAATCATTGAGACCCAGCAATCGGAATTGGAAACGGAGCGAGTTTTTAAAATTTCGAATTTGGTACTAAATGGAATTATCTTTGGTTGAACATTTCTTTTAACCATGTGTCGTTTTTTTAAGTGTAGAGAATTATAAATACACTAGAAAAAACTGGAAGTCCCAGGAGTCGAAATCGGAATTACAGGAAATCTTGAAAATTTGGTATTTCGTATTAATTATCATTATTTTCGTTTTTTCGTGTCTATTTCTATGCTTGAATATTCCACGCATTCTCAGGAAAATGTTAAAACTACAAGTTATAAGGATAATTTCTTCAAATATAAAATCATAAAAATTCGCTGTATTTCCAATTTTTATTTCTGCCCTAGCGAAAGTTTTGAATCGGATCAATCCGAATCACTGCAAACTGTTTCAAAATCTGTATTCAAACAATTCGAACTCGGTTTTATATACACTGAAATTTCAGTCTCATTGAATCCCAGTTCGGATAGCATCAAACTCATCAGATTGAAAATCGGCTTAGATCAATCAGCGCTAGGCATTATTCGGATCTAAAATTCGGCTGGGATTGATTTGGATTGGAATTTTGATTGAAAGATAATTCTTACTCAAATCACACCGGTTTTAGAAAAAAAATCTTGACGCCTTTATAAATAGGAGAATTTATAATCAGGAAGAGTTCTCAATTTCGTTCGTTCTAAATCGGTTTGAAATTAATCCGATTTGATCCAAACTTCTCATCCGCAGGGTGGCGACTTGACCGGGAAATGACCGTGAATTTGATTGACCGAGAAAAAATCGGGAATTTATTTAAAAACCGGGAATTCACTTGACTCAATCTAGACTATTAAAAATTCTACCGAAAAAATACGATAAATAACCGCTTTCTTTTTATAAATCAGAAAGAGATCTTATCATTTGATTCGATGAATGTAACGTTCCTTTAATCTGATTCTCAAAATAATGTATCTACACGTCATGAGAGGAAGAATTCTTTGACCATTGTAAGATGAACGTTTTGCAAATTTGTTGATCTGTGAGACTTTTTTAGCTGACTCAAATTTGATGATCAAATGGATGATAGCCCAAACCTACAAACAGAACTATTTTCTTCATTTCTTCAAAAAATGAATTTATCACGTTCTATTTGCTTTTCTTCATTTATCTGACTTGAGACAGGAAATTTCAGAAAATAATTATAGTTTTTATTTTAGGGCAGGGAGTTTCAGTGAAGAAGTAAAATTTTACTTGGAACAGGGAATTTTTTACATGGAACGGGAACTTCCAAAACTAATTTCAATTCAGAGTCAGAAGAGAGGAATTTAAAAAAATCGTACCTCCAATTCAAAATTCGTCACAATTTCTAAGTTCTGTCTACTTCATTCCAAATAAAGAAAGTATTTCAAGCAGTCTTTGGAGTAGAAGTAGTATTCTGGAGAAGAAATATTTCTGAATTATGATGCAATATTTGGATTTAAAATCCGAGTTGAAATGGTAACTACTTTGTTAAAAATCAATTCATCTTTTTTTGTTTGAAATTCAAGTATTTAGTTGAACATTCATTTTTGAATTTAAAAATTAAACTATTCCTGTGAGAATTTGTGTACTTCGAGGAAAATTTGCCTTTTTTTGTAGAAAATTAATCTTTATGTCCAAAAATTCATTTTTTTCTTAAAATACATCTATTTATTTGAAGATTCATCATTATACTTGAAAATTTATCAGTTTTATTGAAAATCGATTTCTCAAACTGAAAATTTTTTTTTTTTAGTTTGTAGTGAAAAATTGATCTTTTCTAATTCGGAATTCGACAATTCGGTAAAAATTTGTCTTTTTAGTTGGAAATTCAATTATTTCGTTGAGACTTTACATATTTTGTTGGAAAATCGATTCCTTGTAGAAAATTATTTTTTTCCTCGGATGTTAATATTCTTCTTTACAGGTAGAAAATTCAAGTTATACAGTCAAACATTCTTCATTTCAGTCGAACATTCATCAAGGTAAAAACTCTTGTTTGGTTTAAAATTAATTTTTCAAGACAAAATGTTCAGCATTCCATTTTTATTTGAAAATATTTATTTTTCTGGTTCAAATTTTAACCATTCTGTTGAAAATTTTTTTTTTGCAAAAATTAAATTTTTGTCGAAAATTGAACTGTTCTACCTAAATTTTCATCATTTTAGTTAAGAAGGTGGTCTTTCTGGTTTGAAATGCAACTACTTCAGTTAAAAATTTACAATTTCATTTGATTCTGCATCATTTCGTATATAAATGTAATAATTCGTTTGACGGTTAGTTTTTTTTGTTGGTTGAAAGATACGTTTTTTTCAAGTTAGTTTTTTTGTCATTAGTAATTTTCATCAACTGAGAATCTAACCTATTTCTATTGAAAATTCCATAGTTTCAATTAAAAATCTATTTTATTCAATTAAAAATTTGTCTGTTTGAAAATTCATCTCTTTCAGTTAAAGATTCTTTTTTTTAGAATAAAACACTTATGATTGGTTAAAAATTGGTTTTCCTAAACTAAAAATGTTACTATTTGGAAATGAATCTTCTTGTTGAAACTTCATGGTTTAAAATTGAAGTGCTCCAGTCTCATTTGTCTTTTTTAGTTGAAAATCATGTTATTGTTTTGAAATTTAACTGTTCTGGTTGAAGATTCATAATGTTATTTGAAAATTCATCTCATTGGTTGAAAAATGAACTATTTTGTTGGAAATCTGTTGTATTTTGTTGTTGTCGTAAATTGACTTTTTCAATCGTAAGTTTAACTGTTCCAATTTTTGTAAAAAAAAATGATATTTTTTGTTGAAACTTTGAGTAATCTTTTCAAAATTTATTTATTCTGCAATGTTTGATGTGTTGTGTTAAAGGATGTTTGAAATGAACGTCGTGATTAAAAAAAAAGGTTGGGGTTTTGCGACAAATATAAATATGTTACTTCTAGTTGACTGGGAAAATTAAAAAACTTAACTGTGAAGAACCGGTAAATGACCGGAAATTTGAAATCATTCGCCGAATCGCCACCCTGCATCCGAATCAATTAGAGCCAAATTTTCAATCTGAATAAACCTGAATCCGGACGGATCCAAACCGATTTCCAATCTGATGAATCCGATTCAATCCGAACTTGGAATCATTCGGATTAAAAATCCAATGTATATTGATCCGAGATCGAATTAATTTAGAATCATTCGGATTGGAAATTTTTCCGGATTAATTTGGGTTAATTTTTGATCGATTTGGATCCAATGAAATTGAAAATTTTTTTCGCATTGCATTTGAATGGTTCAAATTGTTTTGAATACAGTTCTCGGAATGATTCGGAATAAATTACTATATAAAACATTTGCCAGAGTGGGTCTGAGCGATATTTTTTCTAGTTCATTGTTAGTTGTTCTAGTTCAAAAAATTTGTCTCCTATTTTCACAAGTGTTGAGAATTTTTTCTGGGAACAGGAGCGATTGAATAGGTATTATATATATGGCAGAAAAATATTGATTGAAGTCCGTTAAAAATTAGGAAGTTTTTTATAACCTGCAGGCAAGAAAAGGGGACACTTTTGCTTCTAGCTATTCCAAGATCTAGAATTTGTGAATTTCGACCTACTCTATTATTTGTCTCTAAACTAATCTAGATATACTCACTATGTCATTATCTGAATTCTCTAGTACAGTACAAAAACTTATGTCACAAGCGAATAATTTGTAACTCAGGAAATTATTTCGCTATCTGCGTGTTCACGTTAGGCAATTAACAACTAAGATGCTACATTTTGTACATACTATAGCCCTGTAATTGGTTCTTAGAACTGTTAGGCTTGCTTTTCAAAATAAATAATTAAACTAAATTTAACTATATTTATCATACAGGAATCAGTTCAACTATGGTGGCCAAATGGATACGGAGACCAGAAACTGTACAAACTTTCTACCAAAGTCAAAATCCTTGATTACGAAACACTGAACGAAAAGCAAATAGGTTTCAGAACAGTAGAACTTGTTCAAGATCCCGTCGATCAGGGACTAACTTTTTATTTCCGAGTTAACGGCCTCGCTATTTTTGCAAAAGGAAGCAACTACATTCCCGGCAGTATTTTCCCAGAGCTAAGCACGAAACTGGAAACAATTTTACCTCTGCTAACTTCTGCAAAGGAGGCAAACATGAACATGCTGAGAGTTTGGGGCGGTGGGATGTACGAATCAGATCTTTTTTACGATTTGGCCGACAAATTAGGAATCTTGATCTGGCAGGACTTTATGTTTGCCTGCAATATGTATCCCTCTGCAGACTGGTTTTTGAGAACTGTGAAGGATGAAGTCGTACAAAATGTGAGGAGACTCAAATACCACCCTAGCATTGCTATTTGGGCTGGAAGCAACGAGAATCAAGTAGCACTTTATGGCAATTGGTACGGAACCAATGATCAACAAGTGTACAAGGATGATTTTATTAAATTGTACGTCGATCTTATCAAAACCGAAGTAGAAAAGTTGGATACTACGAGAAGTTATATTGTATCCAGTCCTGGCAATGCATTGTATGATGATCAGAATGGATACTTTGGATCAAACCCCTACTCGAATTTGTATGGAGATGGTAAAACGATTATTTAATTCAGAAGTGTTTACATCAGAAGTACTTATCTTTTCATACTTAGAATTCAAAGAGAGGATAAGGATAATAACATAAATCTTTTCAGTTCACTATTACAACTACTTCGGAAATGGTTGGGATATAAATCAGTATCCTCGAGTCAGGTTTTCATCAGAATACGGTTTCCAGGCGTGGCCTTCGATAGAAACTCTGATAACCGCTGCGGAAGTTGTAGAGGATTTAAAAATAGGCAGTGAATTTTTGCAACATCGCCAACATTTGCCAGCTGGTGATGATTCCATGAAACTTCTGATTGAAAAGAATTTCATCATTCCAACAAGTAATGACTCTCGAAGAGATTTGGAAGACTTTATATATTTAAGTCAAATTAATCAGGCAGTTTCGATAAAGACAGAAACCGAGTCATACAGACAGGGAAAAAGTTCTCTAAACTCTGAAGGCGAAGGTTACACCAGAGGAGCTCTTTACTGGCAATTAAATGATGTTTGGCAAGCTCCTTCTTGGTCCTCAATAGGTAAGAAAAAGTTTCATTGATAGTCTTGTGCGATTAGAAAAGAGAAAGACGTTCTACAAAGAAGAGTAAACTGTATTCTAAATATTTTATTATGTGCTGTAAATCAAATTCAATAGGTTTATTTTATTTAACAGCATTTTAAATAAATTATAGATCGTTTCTGGATTTGGAGCCAAACGAAAGTTGATTTCGACGTTAAATATTTGTTTCTTTACTAGCAAAGTTATGAGAATCATCTCTTTTTAAAAAGTGTCACGGCAGTTTCTTCTAATTTCTTTTTGAATTTGTAGAACTTGGAGGTCGTTGGAAGATGTTGCATTACTACGCTAAAGATTTCTTCGCTCCTGTGATTGTTACTACAAGTTTGTCTGAAGCCCGTGAGCTCACGATTTATGTGATTTCCGATTTGCACCGTTCTTTAAACAATCTTTCTGTTGCATTAAACATTTATAAATGGGATTCGGTGGTTCCATTGTCCAGTCAGAATTTCACCTCCATTGCGGTTGTAAGTATAACGATTTTTTTCGGAAAATGTATTTCTGAAAAAAAAGATCGTCAATGTTACTAAAACTTTTACGCTGCTTCAAAGTATAACGAAAATTAAGATACTTTTAAGATTAAACGCCCTGGATTTTGTAGGGTTTTAAATTGACAGGATGGCAACTTGACCGGGAAACCGGGAAATGACCGTGAATTCAATTAAAAACTGGGAATGACCGTTCCTTTATTCTGATTCTCAAAATATTTAAATATATTTATAAGTCATGAGAGGAAGAATTTTCATTTTTTTCCATTATAAAGAAAATATTTTGCAAATTTGTTTCTCTCTGAGATTTTTTCAGCTGACACAAATTTGATAATCGAGTTGATGATAGCTCAAACCTACCAATTCCCTTCATTTTTTCAAAAAAATCACGTGTCATTTGCTTTTCCTCATTTGTCTGACTTGTGACAGGGAATTTCAAAAAATATTTATAGGAGAGAATTTTTTAAAATCGTTCCTCCAATTCAAAATTCGTTACAATTTTAAAGTTCCCTCTTCTTAATTTTAAATAAAGAGAGTACTTCAAGCAGTCTTTAGAGTAGAAGTAGTATTCCGAAGAAGGAATATTAATATATTGACACTTAATATTAAAAATTTAGGTATAATATTTTTATTTTTATGCTTCGAGTTTCAACCATTCTGTTGAAAACTTGTATTTTTTGGTTGAAAATTAATTTTTTGTCAAAAATTGAACTATTCTAGTTAAATGTTCATCATTTCAGTTAAACATTCGTCTTCCTGGTTGAAAATTCAACTACTTCAATTGAACATTTACAGTTTCATTTGAACCTTCATCATTTTTTGTATAAATGTAATAATTTGTTTGACAGTTTTTTTTTGTTTGTTGAGAGATCGTTTTTTTTTTTTTGTTCAAAGTTAGTTTCTTTTCTTATAAGTAATTTTTTTAAACTGAAAATTTAACTTATCCCAATTGAAAATTCCGAAGTTTCCTTTAAAAATCTATGTTTTTAGTTAAACATTTTTTTTCTCAATTCAAAATATGAGTAATCAAATTTTCGTTTAATAATCTTTTTCGGTAAAAGTTATTAATCTGTTTGGAAACTCAAATACTTCAGTTAAAGATCCTTATTTTAGTAGAAATGACCTTATGCTTGGTTAAAAATTGTTCTTCCAAACTAAAAATGTTACTGGTCCATTTTCGGTTGAAATAATTATTTTTTGACTTTCAAATTCGATTATTTTATTAAAACATTATCTTTTTTCTTAGAAAATGATTCTCTCTATTTAGGAATTATTATTTGCGGTTAACAATTCAAGTTATGCAGTCATTTTTCATTCTAGTCGAACACGCATCTAGTTGAAAACTCTTATGTTTGGTTTAAAATTAATTTTTTAAGTAAAAAATGTCACTATTCCATTTTCGTTCGAAAATTTTCATTTTCGTGGTTCAAATTTCAACCATTCTGTTGAAAAATTGTATTTTTTTGTTAAAAATTAATTTTTTGGCGAAAATTGAACTATTCTAGTTCAATGTTCATGATTGCAGATAAACATTCGTCTTTCTAGTTTGAAATGCATCTACTTTAGTTGAACATTTACAATTTCATTTGATTCATCATTTTGTTTAAAAATGTAATCATTTGTTTGGAAGTTAGTTTTTTTTTGTTAGAAGAAATTTTTTTCAACTGAAAACTTAACTTATTTCAATTGAAGATTTCACAGTTTCAGTTAAAAATCTATCTGTTTAGTTAAACATCCTTTTTTTCATTTTTAAGTTTGATTAAAAAAATTTTCGTTGATGATTTATCTTTTAATTAAAAGTTAATTTATCTGTTTGATAACTCAACTCCTCCAGTTGAAGATTCTTTGTTTAAGTTCAAAACAGTTATGCTTATTTTAAAGTTGTTTTTTTTTAAACTAAAAATGTTACTGTTCCATTTTTGGTTGAAAATAATAATTTTTTGACTTTGAAAACCGAATATTTTGTTAAAACATTATGTTTTTTCTTAGAAAATGATTCTTCCTATGTGTACATTAATCTTCTTTTTTGAATATTCACCTTCATTGTTGGAAATTGAAGTGCTCCAGTTAAATATTGATCTATGATATTTTTAGTTGGAAATTCATCTTCTTGTTTTGAAATCCAACTGTTCTGATTGAAGATTCATAATGTTATTTTAAAATTCATGACATTGGTTGAAAAATGAACTATTTTGTTGGAAGTCTGTTTTTTTTTTTTTTTTTTTTTTATCGTAAATTAATTTTTTTTATTGTTAGTTTAACTGTTCCAATTTTAGTAAAAAAATGATTTTTTTTTCAAATTAGAGTATTCTTTTTAGAATTGATTTATTTTGCTATGTTTGATCTGTTGTATTGAAGGATGTTTTAGATTTGAATACAAATCAATGTTAGCGTTTTACGATAAATATAAATATGTTACTTCTAGTTGACCGGGAAAATTGAAAAACTTGACCGGGTCCGTCGAATCGCCACCCTCATTAAATCGCTTTCAAATTTGAAACCTGATTGCTGCCTAAATTCAATTCAAATTTTTAGTGCTTAACAAATATAAAATCATGAATCTTTAAGAAAAACCTTAAAAAAATTGCAGAAAGCCGATGAGGCGAAACCAGTAAAAAAGCTGTGGCTGGATGACTTTATGAGAACAGCTGGATGTGGATCACTAGCTTCAGCACGGAAAAATTGTCTGATAGAAGTTTTACTGAAAAACGACACAGAAAGTGAAGTTATTAGTGCAAATTACGTATACCCTACTACTCCGAAATCCGTTCCTCTACCAGCTGCAAAAATTACTGTAAGGAACTTCTAATTATCATTGTTATTTCAAATTAATGTAAATATGTAATAATTATATAAGTGCAATATTATGTAATTATATTACGTTTTAGATGAGCGTTAATCCGAAACCTCTGCCTGGAAAACTAGCTAACTATTTGGATTATGAAATCGAATTTACATCGGACAAAATTGCTTTATTCGTGTGGTTAGATGCTGGATCGATTCGTGGAAGGTTTTCAGAAAATGGTTTTCATATTCTGCAAGGAAAAAAGAAAATCATTTTACACACAATGGAGGCTACAACTCCGAAAGAAATAAGGAAAAATTTGGACCTTAAAACACTTTCGGACATTTACAGTTCTGTCAAACCAGAATATAAATGCAAATGAAGAAATGAATTCATAAACCATAAGTGACCATCCACGGATTTGGGTGGACGGTCACATTTATATGTAATTCACATCAGGTCCGACAAATTAAAAAATACAAAATGTAATACTCGTTATAATTGTATGAAGGGAATGATTAAAATGAAGAATGAAATGAAATATTAACCTAAGTATTACCAGAAATTCTATCGGGAAGGGAAGTAAAAATCGCGATGCAAATAAATTTCGAATCCAATCAAAACAAAGAGCATCATAAAGGCGATGGTAGCCATTCCGTAAATCCACGAAAGCATGGTTTTCGCTCAATTTCATTTAACATTTTGCAGTTCCAAAAGACTCATAAAAGCATCGTAACATTGATTTATTACAAATTCTTTGGCATTTTTCCAAAGTCGATACAAAATCTTATATACAAGCAAACATCATCTTGAAGTTGAAGCAATAAATAAAAAAAAAGAAGGCAGTCGAATCTTATACCTATGAAAAATTGCGCATTTTCGAAAATCCTCTTTTCAATAATAATTTATAATTCAATATTTATATTCACTTAAAATCTTAGATTTTCTGTAAAACGCGTATCAATATTATCACAAACTTCATTCATTCTACGAATAATAAAGTTTCAACATTTAAGTAAAGCGTAGTTTTTAATCTCTGAAAACTAGAAAACTCTTGAGGGCTGGACGTAATAGTTGAACAGTTAAGACTGTTGAATTTTCCCGGTACGGAAGATACTTACAGATATCTTCTGCCGTACTTACAATTAATCACAGACGAATCGTTTTTCTAATTTAATTTAATATTTGTTAGTATTCGCAGCTTTTGATTTTGCGATTAGCCAACGTGTAAATATCAACTTGATTCTGGCTGGAAGCAAGCGAACGAATATAAAAATATATTTCAGAATCCCTGTCAGTTACTTTCCAACTGATGGATCTGAGACTTGATAGTATTTATTGTCTCTTCGGACGGCGAGTAAAGGTAGCGGCGACTTAAATTAATTGCGACCATTATGCAGCAGAGGAGCAAAGGTCCGAAAATCGCTCCCTCTACACCCAAGCAGAAAATTCCTCCGGCTATCGATAAACCTGTGAGATACGGATGTCCGCCTCTGAAATTTCGAAATTAAGTAATTTAGGAACTTAGTATTGAGAATTAAATATGTAGTATTTGATATATTAATTCACTATAATCAACCAAATTTACCCTTTGATTTCCTTGTAAAATTCGGTGACGACGATATTACAGGGCAAGAAGTGGAAAAAAAAGAAAAAGGTAGCGATCATTGGTCCCCGAGTAAACCAAAGTTCGATAGTCGCTGGTATACAAGCGAAATATGCGTCAAGAAAAGGCACAGCACCGAGTATCATCGCAAACGCCGAGGGCAGATAGACGATCTTCACTTGAAAAAGATTGTGAATAAACCAAGTCCACAATCCAAAAAAGGAAGCTAGTTTAAACGTTGCTGCAAAAACGCCAATTACTGATTCTTGAAGAGCAACCGCGAATCTGTGTAGATGAATAAGTAATTAGTTAAGTCGAAAATGATGATTAAATATGCCTAAAGTCAGTGTTAGTTGTAAAACCTTAAATTTTATTCTTATAGCATACTTGGTTAAAGTTCCTAAATAACTTCATCTTAAATATAAGTATAAAATGTATAACATACCCTCCAAATTCAGACATGCTTCAAATAAAAAAGGTCTTAATTAGCTGAGTTTTTTTTTAAACAAAACTACACTACCGTCGGATAGTATAGGACCAATAAACGGCGACCTTTCGAAAATAAGCCTTGACTTTGAAAGACGACATCTTCGAGAAACCGTTGGAAAAATTATCAAATTTTCCGTTAAATAAGCCCTAGATGAAGTAACTTGACCTCGTGGGTATCGAAATAACATGATAAAAACAGGGTGGCGACTTGACCGGGAAACCGGGAATTTAATTAAAAACCGGGAATCAGCAAGATATCTTATTATTTGATTTAAAGAGTGTAACGCTCCTTTAATCTGATTCTCAAAATATTTAAATATATCTAAAAGCGTTTTGCAAATTTGTTGCTCTGTGAGATTTTTTTGGCTGAATCAAATTTGATAATCGAATAGATGATAGTCCAAACCTACAGAAATGATAATAATCTTCATTTTTTCAAAAAAATGTGTTTAGCACGTTTTATTTGCTTTTCTTTATTTATCTGACTTGGGACAGGAAATTTCAGAAAATAATTATAGTTTTTTTTAGGCCAAGGAGTTTCAGTAAAGAAGTATAATTTTACTTGGAACAGGGGATTTTTACATGGAACGTGAACTTCTTATACTAATTATAATTCAGATTTAGAAGAGGAACTCAGAAGAATAGTTCCTCCGAACAAAAATTCATCCGGATTTTAAAGTTTCCTCTTCTTAATTTGAAATAAATGAAGTACTTCAAGCAGTCTTTAGAGTAGAAGTAGTATTCCGAAGAAGAAATATCCCTAAATTATGATAGAAATCTTGTTTACATTGTTCATTGCAAATTCATCCTTTTTGTGTTAAAAAATCAACTACTTGTTTGGTATTTAAACTTGTTTGTGGAAAATTAAATTTTCTTGTTAAAATTGCATTATTCCGATTCAAAATTCACCTCTGGTTGGAATTGTAAATAATTTTTTTTTTTAAATCAATTAATCTTTTTTGGTGAAAATTCAAGTATTTAGTTGAACGTTGATTTTTTAATTTTGGAATTAGGCTATTTCTTTGAGAATGAACAGCGTGGAAAATTTGCCTTTTATGTAGAAAATTGATCTGTATGGTCAAAAATTCATCTTTTTTCTTAAAATACATCTATTCATTTGAACATTCATCATTATATCTGAAAATGTATCAGTTTGGTTGAAAATCAAATACTTAAACTGAAAATTCAACTGTTTCATTTTTAGTGAAAAATTGATTTTTTCTATTTCAAAATTCGACATTTCGGTGAAAATTCGCCTTTTTGAATTAAAAATTCAATTTTCTCGTTGAAACTTCGCATATTTTGTTGAAAAATCGATTTTTGTAGAAAATGATCTTTTTCTTCGGAAGTTAATATTCTTCTTAAAAAATTTCTCTTAATGGTTACCAATTCAAGTTATTCAGTCGAACATTCATTTCGTTGAAAACTCTTATGTTTGGTTTAAAATTCATTTTTCAAGCCAAAAATGTCACTATTCCATTTTTGTTAAATGTTCATCATTTCAGTTAACATTCGTCTTTCTTGTTTAAAATTTAAATACTTCAGTTAACAATTTACAATTTCATTTGATTCTTTGTCATTTTGTGCATAAATGTAATAATTTGTTTGGCAGTTTTTGTTTGTTTGTTGAAAGATAGTTTTTTTGTTATAAGTAATTTTTTAAACTGAAAATTCAACTTATTCCAATTGAAAATTCCATAGTTTCTTTTAAAAATCTATTTGTTTAGTTTAACTTTTTTTTTCAATTTAAAATTTGAAAGATCAAATTTTTATATAATAACCTTTTTCAGTAAAAGTTGATTCATCTGTTTGAAAACTCACTCCTTGAGTTAAAGATTCTTTTTTTTAGTATAAAACACTTATGCTTGGTTTAAAATTGGTTTTCCAAACTAAAAATGTTACTGTTCCATTTTTGGTTGAAAATGATTATTTTTTGACTTTGCAATTCGACTATTTTGTCAAAAAATTATATTTTTCTTAGAAAATGATTCTTCCTATTTGGAAATTAATCTTCTTGTTTGAATATTCACCTTCATGGTTCGAAATTAAAGTGCTCCAGTTAAATATTTATCTTTCTAGTTGTAAATTCATCTCCTTGTTTTGAAATTTATCTGTTCTGGTTTAAGATTCATAATGTTATTTGAAAATTCATCACATTGGTTTAAAAGTAAACTATTTTGTTGGAAATCTGTTTTTTTTTATTGTAAATTGATTTTTTTAATTGTAAGTTTAACTGCTTCAATTTTTGTAAGAAAAATGGTATTTTTGTTGTTGAAAATTAGAGTATTCTTTTGAGAATTGATTTATTTTGCATTGTTTGGTCTATTGTGTTAAAGGATATTTGGAATGAACGTCATGAATAAAAATAAATGTTTGCGTTTTGCAAAGAATTTGAATATGCTACTTCAAGTTGATCGGGAAAATTGAAAAACATGACCGGGAAGAACCGTGAAATGACCGGGAATTTGAAATCGTCCGCTGAATCGCCACCCTGTAAAAAGACAACATGTATTTCGATTTTTAAGGAATTTTGTTCGCTTGCACAAAAAAAAATTATTTTGTTATGAACCCCTGAAGATTTTCCAATTTTAAATGGCTTTAAAAAAAAAAGATAAAATCCCAATAAACACTTTCATAATTGAAATAAATTGAAAAAATTATTATCCTAGCTCCAGCCAAAAGTTGAAGAATGAAATTCCTTGGAAATAGGAATTTTTATGTTTTTCTCACGTGATATTCCAATATCCACACAGCTAAATTACTTCATCTAAAGCTTATTCAACTCAAAATTAAATACGATTTTCAACCGTGATCCGAAGATATTTTCATCTATATTCTGGATGGCGCTATCATCTTTCAAATTCAAAGTTTTTTCTGGAAGGTCACCCGATTTGTGGCCCGATGTTATCCGACTGCAGTGTACACATTACAACTCAAGAGCGGAATTTTTTAATTTTCTATTTACCTATGGCAGCTTATAGGACTAAATGTAGTTATTGCTTCGATAGGCTTGTAAGTTTTTCCACTAGAACTTAGCAGGTAAAATAAAGCAGTAAAGAAAACTACCTGTAATCGAAAATATTTCTCGTTAAACATATTAAAAGAGAATAAAAAATCGAAAAGGGTAGTTCAGTTCGCAAATTACCATGCTGAGTGCAAAATTAAGTACAGCAGATCCACTGATTAACACAATATAGAGTAATTCTGTTAAAATTCCTAAAATGACGGACATATTTCCTTTAACAATGCTCCAAATCGAATCCAGGACTGACATAAGAATGCCAACGTTCTCTTTTGCGAAATTTTGAATACTCGTCATGTTAAATAATTCTGTAACCACATCATTTATCAATTATTATTGATAAATTACAGCTCTAAAAGAGAAATGAAGAATTATGTACTAACGGAGAGGCGTTTTCCCAAAACTATCCTTGAAGCTTTCCCAGACTGAATAAGCAGCTTCGATATCGACAGTAGGACCAATCATGTCTGCACCATCATTAGACATCATCCATGCCTGATAAAGTCTATCCCACAATTCGACAACTTTTTTTTCCATCAATTCAGCCTTGGCTGGTTCCAAATCTTTCACAAGATTCTTTACCTATGCACAAGAAATGTTCTTAGCATATGCTTGGAATAATATATTTGAATTTTGCAGAAGACTTCAAAAGAAACTCACCCCATCAGAAATAGCACTTCGACCGTAAGTGTAGGCATTATCAAGAACACTATTAACAGACTCTTCCCATTTTTCGGGGACCCAATCAATATCCGGATTATTCATCAAAGAAGAATTCAGAATCTCTCCTGTGACTTGAATCAAATGCATTCCTTCAGCATAAACCTGTTTGAAACATAACTTTATACTCATACAAACCTCAGAAAGTAAAAATAAAGAACTCAGGGTGGCGATTTGGCGGACGAATTCCCGGTAATTTCTCGGTTTTTCCAAGTCAAGCGTTTCAATTTTCCTGGTCAACTAAAAGTAACAAATTCATATTTGTTGCAAAACGCAAACACTCATTTCAATTCGTGACTTTCATTCTGAACATCCTTTAATAAAACAGATCAAGAATTGCAAAATGAATTAATTTTGAAAAAAACTCAAATTTCAACGAAACAGATCAAGAATTGCAAAATGAATTAATTTTGAAAAAAAATACTCAAAATTTCATCTGCGATGAAGAAAATAGATTTATAACAGAATAGTTCATTTTTCAACAATGTTCTAACAAAATAATTTAATTTTGAACTGTAAGCATAATTGCTTTCAACCTAAAATGGAACAGTAACATTTTGAGTTTGAAAACCCAATTTCATACCAGACATAAGAGTTTTTAACTAAAACAAAGAATCATCAACTGATAGAGTTGAATTTTCAAACAGATGAATTAATTTTTAGCGAAAAAGATAAATTATTGTGAATCAAAATTTCAATACTCAAATTTTAACCAAACAAATGAATTTTTATCTACAACTATGGAATTTTCATTTGGAATAAGTCAATTTTCAGTCGAAAAAAATTACTTATAACAAAAAAAAATTTGCTTTATCTAATAACCTAACTTTCAAACAAATCGATTTTGAAGCAAAATGATGAATCTTCAGATGAAATTATTGTAAATGTTTAACTGAATCAGTTGAATTTGAGACAGAAAGACGAGTTTTTACCTGAAATGATGAACCTTCTACTAGGATAGTTGAAATTTCGACCAAAAATTAATTTTTAACCAAAAAATACAATTTTTCAACAAAATGGTTGAATTTTTAACTATAGAGATGATCATTTTCAACCAAAAATAGAAAAGTAACATTTTTGGCATTTTTACTTTTAAGCAGAAGAATTTTCGACTGATATGAAAAATATTCAACTGTTTAACTTGGATTGTTAACCGTATAGAAGAACTTGCCAACAAGAAAAGTAACTTTCGAAGAAAAAGATAATTTCATACCAAAAAATCAATTTTTTCAACAAAATATAAGAGTTTTCAGCGAGTAATTGAATTTTCAATTGAAACAAAAAAAGTAACTTTCGGAGAAAAGATAATTTTAGACCAAAAATCAATTTTTCAACAAAATATGTGAATTTTCAATGAACTAATTAATCAATGTATAAAGACGAATGTTCCTCCAAATAGTTGAATTTTGAACCAGAAAAGATCATTTTCCACTAAGGATAAAACAGTTAAATTTCTAGTTAGAGAAATAAATTTTCAACCAAACTGATGGATTCTCAGGTAAAATGATGAATCTTTGACTGAAATAAATGTATTTTCTGCGCAAAAAGTGAATTTTCTACCATGAACATTAATTTTCTACAAAAGAGGCGACTTTGGAACAAAGGAAATACATTCTGAAAGAAATAGTTTAATTTTTTAATTAAAAAATCAATGTTCAACTAAATACTTAAATCTTCACTTAAAACAGATGAATTGATTTTCAACAAAGTAGTCACATTTTCAATCAGAGGTGGATTTTAAATCAAAATAATGCACCTTCAACAAAAAATTGTAATTTCCAAAAACAGAATTTAATTTTCAACCAAGTAGTTTATTTTTCAACTAAACCAGGATGAATTCTCAATGAATAATGTGAACAAGTTTTCTATTATAATTTAGAAATATTTCTCATTCGTAATACTACTCATTCTACTCTAAAAACTGTTTGAGGTACTTTCTTCATTTAAAATTATGAAGAGGGGACTTTCAAATTTTGACGAATTTTAAATTGAAAGAGCAATTTTCTGAATTTCCTTTCTTCTCAATTCGAACACTTTAAGCATTCGACCTTCCTGTCTCAAGTGAGATGAATAAGGAGAAAGCAAAAAAAACATGAAAAAATAATACATTTTTTTTTCAATTGAGAAAATGATTCGTCCCGTATGTTTGGGCTATCATCAATTCCATTATACAAACTTGGACCAGCTAAATAAATCTCAGAAAGCAATGAATTTGGAAAGTTTTTTTTTTGTAATTAAACAAAATTTAAATTCTTGCTCCCATAAGGTATATAGGTGTATTTAAAAATTTTGAGAATCAGACTAAAGGAACGTTACATTCCCCAAATCAAATGATGAGATATCTTTTCAATTCATAGTGAGAAAGCGGCCATTTCTCGTATTTTTACGGTAAAATTTTTAATTGTCTAGGTTGAGTCGAGAAAATTCCCGGTTTCTAATCAAATTCCCGGTCATTACGGGTTTCCGGTAAAGTCGCCACCCTAGATTTATTAATAGAATATCACACGATCGATCCGAAATCATAAATTCTAACCTGCATCGTAATGAAGATCGTAGCACAAATAGTAAAAACCAGTAGTCCTAGAATTACAGCAACTGTAGCAACAGAATCGACAGATCCCTTCAAAATCGTGGTCATCTTCTGATCAACGATAATGACAACTTTATATAAGCCTCTAACATGAGCGGGCAACAAACCATCGAGTCTCTTGTCGCACCAGTTTTTTACATTATCAATAATCCCTTGAATTCGTCCCTGGATTATCGTCCAAAGACCGAAGTAGCTGCCCAACTGTTTAATGAAATAATACGCTATGGGGATGATCAAAATATGAAAAATCCATTTATGCTTCCAGAGGATCATCCCTGCGCAAGCATACACAGTTCCCTTCATGTACTTATCCGTATCAACTTTATCATCCTCGATGTCTAAAGACATCCTCAAATCAGCTCTTAATTTCTTCAAGAAATGTCTCTCTGGTACAGTAATTTTCATGATTGGTGTCACGCTTCCAGAAGATTTTGATCCTCGAGCAAACATGATCGATTTGGCAGGATCAACATCGACTGTAAGAGCTTTTGATGCGTCTTTGAGCTTTGGTATAATTCTAGGTTTATGTTCTACGGGAGTACTCGATGCGACTTCTGGGCTTTTTTCATCGATGGAATCCAATGATTTCACATTTGCTTCCAACATATCCTCGAATGCCTCATCGTCCCCTGGAGATATTGGTCTGTCGATTGAATCGGACCAGCGGGTTCGAGAATCGTTTTGAATTAAATTGATCGCTGCTTCCATAAATGAAAGGCAGTTGCCTTCTAATTCTTGGCGTTCTAGGACTGTTAAAACTTCATAAATGAAACCCACGATGAGAAGGATTTGCAGAGTGCAGAAGACAATAACTGGATATGTTCCCAGCATGTTGGAAATATAAAGACTGACCATCAACCATACGACACTGGAAGACAAGTGAAAATGTAACCAGTTCTCTGGCCTCCAATATACGTAGAGAACTGATAAATAGCCGATCAGGATCAAGGAAATCTGCAAAAAAAATCATCTCTTAATCATTACTATCAAACTTATACTCAAACTCATGTTTAAAAAGTACAAGCTTCGAATTACTCTCTGGAGTTCAAATAGGTATCCTCGAAAATAAAAGAGAAGTATAAAAAAATTAAAAATGATCCTTTCCTTTATTTAGTAAATTCTTACGTAAAATTAGGTGAATAGAAAATTCCCAACAGACAGCGGGATTTTCAACAAAAATACATAAGTTTTAAACTGTAAGAGACCAATTTCAAACAAAAAAGATGAATCTTCAAAAAAATAATAATATTTACCAAAGGAATTCAACTTTCAACCAAGTCAGTTGAATTATCTATTAAAAAGTTTTTTATTCTGAATAAAAATAGTTGAATCCAACCATAAAAGATGAATTTCCAACCACACAGAAGATTTTTCAATAAAAAAAGATGGAATCTTCAAACAGAAAAGATGGAGTTACAAACCAAAAAATGAAATTGAAAAAATTAAACATTTGTAGTCGAGAAATATTTTTTAGTCAAGAATACAAATTTGAAACAAAAAAGTCAATTAGTATCTGAATAATTCAATTTTATATAAAAATTAGTTGAATTTCAAAATAAATAAGTGAATTGTGAACTAAGAAATAACGTTTTCAAACAAAAGAGATGAATTTTCGGATAAAAAATACGAGATTTATCAGAAAAGTGGAATCGTAAACTAAAAAAGATTTTTCAGTCACGTAAAAAGAGCAACTTCGACTAAATCGACTAAGTTTCAACACAAACAAATATATTTTCTACCAGGCAGTTGAAATTTAGACTGAAAAGTTGATTTTCAACGAAAATAGTTAGACTTTTTCTAAAACTCATAAATTTTCAATAAAATGCATGAATTATCCACAGAAAAAGAAGATTTTCAGACAAAAGAGTAAAATTCCGAATTCGTAAGAATGAAATTAGAATAAAATGAGGAATCTTGAAAAATTCAGTAGAGAATTCATGAGATGAAAAAAAAATCTTAATTTACGTTGCATTTGTATTGATTTATTTATTTTTTATACTAGTTTCCTTATATTGCATTTTAAGCTCAATTTAAAATAATTATAGATGGAAAATTCGTAATTTACATTTCAAAAAAGGACTCCTCAATTCCAAAAACGACATCTTACTTCTGTCGTTTCTAGTAAAAAAGGTAAGTTTTCTATCAGAAGAGATGAATTATCATTGGCCGACTTTTAACAATAAAGAATAAACTTGAACCACAAACATTCGCATTTTTGAACAAATAGTTGAATTTTCAAACCAAAAGACGAATTTTTAAGAAGAACGTTGAATTTTTTACTAAGAAAGATAAATTTTCAACGAAACAGTTGAATTTCCAATAGAAAAACTCTTTTCTAACAGAATCGTTGGCTTTCAGTCTACAAAGATGTATTAAGAAATTTTTAACCAAACAGTTGCATTAAAACTCAAATAGTTGAACTTTTGATCATGAGGGGCAAATTTTCAACCAAGAACAGTTGTATTTCGAAATGAAAAGTTGAATCTCAAACTGAATCCATTACCGAAACAGATTAACTTTTAACAAACCAGTCAAAAATTGTTGCGTTTTCATCTTAGAAGATCAATTTTCAACCTGAAATGGGAAAATATAATTTCTAGCTAAGAAACTCAATGAATAAAAAAAAAAAAAAAAAAAAAAAAAAAAAAAAAAAAAAAAAAAAAATTCGCAAAAAAAAAAACCAATCTTTAATCATCGAAATAAAAGTTCAAAAAAGAAGCTCAACTTTCAACTAAGTATTTGAATTTTTAAACAAAAAAAGACAAATGCGCAGTGAAAAATTGAATAGTTGAATTTTCAACTAAAAACGATCAACATTCAATCATAAATGGATTTATTCATTTTTTAATTGAAGATTCATTATTTCAGTTATAGCTTTATGTCTTAAGTTGGTTTGAAATTCAAACGTTTGGTTGAAAATTTATCGACTTTGGTTGTAGATCTTACCATCTTTATCTGAATAGGTCTTTTGTGGTAGAATTTCTTCAATTTTTTTATATTTTTAATTAAAAACTTTCTTGGTTGAAATATCAACATGCTTCATTGGGAATTCATCTTTTCCTGATCAAGAATCAATTGCTTAGTGTTACTTTCATGATTTTAGTTGAAAATTCCACTATTTAGTTATGAATTCGTCTTTTTGAATTAAAATTGAACAATCTGGTAGAAAATTCAACTTGTTGATCTAAATTTATTTTTGGTTGAATACTTAACTGTTTGGTTAAGTTAGGATAATTAAGTTTGGCAGATAACCCGTTTTACGGCTTGGAAATGCAACAGTTTTTCGAAATTCACGTATTTTGCTGAAAATTTGTCTTCTTGATAAAGGATTAAACTTATTGGTAGAAAATTTAACTTTTTGTTTGAAAAATCAACTATTTGGTTGAAAAACCATCTTTTCGGTTGAATATTCAACTACTTTCATTGATAGTTGAACCACTTTTTAGAAAATCCTTTTTTTCCGTATTTACCTCTTCAATAAAAAATACAAACATCTGGTTGTGAAATAATGCTTCTCATTTTTCTGTTGAAAATTCAACCGTTTAGTAGAAAATTCCTTTTTTTTGGTAGAAAATTAAATTGTTCTATTACGAACTTCAACACTATTTGGTTTGCCGTTGAAGTACTTTTTCAATATTTCAAGTGTTTGCTAGAAAATAAACTTTCTTGTATAGTAAATAATGAATCTGGTTCCAAAATCTTGCTGTTAAGCAGAAAATTCGTCTGTTCTGTTGGAAAATTAAGATTTGACGATTACTGTTTTGTTCAAAATTTCAATGATCATAAATTTCGAATTTGCAATTTTCAAGGTGAAAGTTTTCAAAAGAATCCTTCAACGGTACATTGCTAATTTGACATGAACACTTGAATTATTTTCAAAAAAAAGGAATTACTTACCGTCCAGGTATTACAAGCGGAAATAAAGAAGCCAAGAACCGTATTTCCAAGCATACCAATTCTCCAAACGAGGCACATCAAAATGTTAGGCATGTAATTATAAAATAGAGAACCGATCGTTGCAAACGACATCGCACCAAGAATATACTTGAAGTGCTTTCGAAGAAAAGACCCAATAATTTCAGAAACATCATCCACTATATATACAGGAATCATGCTTAAATTGAAAACCAGAGGTTTGTGGGAAGCTTCTGACATGCTGAACCAGGAATGTACGGTAGTCGCCAAAGAACACTTGAATGGAAACAACACCGAACCACAGAGTAAAGCCCAAATTAGAGGTTTTACAAAAGGACTCAGGATAATATAAAGTCCGTATCCAGCGGCGCAAATCAAGGATAAAAGCAAAAGTGCCACCGCATTGTAAATTCCTTGTTTTAAGGCTTTTTCGTGTCCTGCACTGAAGCCTGACAACTTGTTTAAGAGGTTATCCATTTTAGAAATTATTCCTTGAGGTTAGAAGCACGTTATCAACACATTTTTCTGTATCTTTCTAGAAATAACACTCTAACTAATGTTTACGGTTTTTATTCTAAGATGCAGCGTTGAACGAACAAGTTTTACATCCCGACAAAACCCGCCAAATTCGTCTGCCACGCGGAATGCGACATTTTGTTTATTTACGTCGCTTTAGTCACTTTCGTTACGCCATCATCACGTGACCATCACATCACATGTGAAAATAAGACCTGGACCTGTCAAAAATTATGCGCGGCCTAGTTCATGATTCTGTTTACATCTAATGTATTTCGCTCGCACCATGAAGTTGGTGAACAGGAATGAAAATGCTTTTTTTTTCATTCCTGTTATTCGAAAATGTTTGAATTATTATTATTTGAATTTGAGAGAAAATGGTAGTCTATGACGTAATCAAAATTTGACCTTGTACGACATAATTTTTTCTGCCTGCTTATTTTCAGAGGAGATAATATTTTGGATTGAAAGTTTGGAAAATTGATGAAAATATATTAGCCGACCACTGCCTGGACCTTCTGCGTTTTTATTTTTCACTGATATTCTGTTTTTTGAATCAATTTTGCATGTGAACCGTCTGTCGTCTGCTTCGACATTGCTTTGTTAAAATTGCAAAATAGATCAGATTATTCCTTTGAAGTGCAAAAACATTTTGAAAATTGTTCGATACCAATTGAAACTGAAGCTATAACGATTTATCCATTTTATGAATATGTTTTCGGATCGAATAATTCGAAAATTGAAAGAGTTCCGACTTTAACTATTTTGCATTGAAATTCTCAGAATGATAAAATCAGATTAAAAATTTTTTATTTGGAAAATAGTGCACTTTTCGATGAAGAGGATTTGAAGTTCTATAATTGGGAAGCAAAAAGCTTCCAAATTGACAGTTTAGAATTCTTATAACTTTCCAATGTTTGGAATTGAATAGTTTGAGATTAAATGTTCGAAAATTTCAAACTATAATTATTTTTCAGTTGACTAATTTTAAACCGAGAAATAAGACTTTTCCAAATGGGTTCACACTTATTTCGAATTTATAACGTGTTAAAAAGAGACGATTTCCAGCCCAAAGCGTTCAAATTTTGAGAATGTGGCCATAAAATTAACATTCTTCATATCCAAAATTGGAGATATTGGACTAAAAAATTGTCGAAATCTGACATTTTTCAATTAAACATGGAATTATGAAGTTTTTGATAATGTACGATTAAAATCGAGATATAATAGCACAATTGCAAATGGTAAGAATGTCCAAAGTGTTTGAAATGGAACATTTTCGAATGAATAGCCCTCAAAATTAGAATTATTTAAAATTTATTAAATGTTTGAAACGTAGAATTGCCAGGACAATATGCATTCAAAGTTTTTCAATTTGGACTTGAATAAGTTCGATTTGATATCTGTCAAAGAAAAAAAGTTCTGAATTTACTTTTAATTATAACGTTTTAAAAAAATCTTGATTCAAAGAAGTTCAATGTTGTATAATTTTGTATTCAAAGTTTTGAAATGCATATTTTAGATTTTCAATTGATTAATTTTAAATAGAAAGCTTTTAAAATTGAATAATTTCATATTAAAATATTAAAGTTCAATATATTTAGATTGAAATTTGTAAAATTATACGATTTAAGGTAAGTAATTTGACTTCCATAATTTTCAAACAAAAACGTTGGAAAATCAAACAGCTAATATATGATAATAATAAGCTTAGAATAATAAGCTTCAAAAATTAGAGTAATTAGAAATCGGTAAAATGTTTGAAATTAAACTATTTTTAATTCAAAGCTCGAAATAGGACAACTCGTATTGAAAGTAAATGAAATTTCCAGAAAATCATTTACTGTGAACAATTTAAAATTGTAATTATAGTAATTGTGCCTGATATTGATATATTATTAATTAGCAGTGAAATGTTTCTCGCGCACTATAGCGCGCATATATTCTTGCTATTGTAAATAATGACCATAGTCTTCTATAATTTCAAGTAGATTTTTTAAATACTTCAGAATTTTAAATTCGAATAAAGACGAAATCCCAATTCCTATTAGACATTTAACATTCGAGATATTATCTACAATTCCTGAAAATTAAACAAATAAAATTCAAGAATCCAACGACAGCCACTCTCAAATGTCTCTATCGAAATTTTAAAAAATAACTATAAATTAATCATTTATATTTTTTTATCTTTCCTTATCTCGCTAAAAAAATCGATTCTTCGGCTGAAATAGGAAAAAGTTTAAATTAATTCTTAAGCATTTTTTAATTATATATTAATATTATTTAATAAATACATATCCAACACATATGTTCAACACCTGTATTATGCTCAATATGCCCAACCCCGTTATAATTATAATTTGGCTTGAATATTAATTTTATTGCACGATAATAGAGTCGGTGCGATATCAAAATACGACCTCGCATCTTTTTGTTGCAACATACCCTCCAAAATAGAAACATAGGTAGATAATCGAACTTTATCTACACGGTACACCGGCGATTTGCCTGGTCGATTTGAAGCTGAATCACACATGAAAGCATCACCGATTTCCAATAAACTGGAGAGGGTTGATGTGTAGAGATCAATAGACAACGAATACGGATGCTTAAAAACTCTATCTGCTTTGTAGAGGATTTCCTCAGTCGCTTTTTGGGATTCTTTTACAATATTTTTGTCGGTCAGGTCGCCCATCAGAGACTCGTCCCACTAAACATTTTTCAAAATTATTTCCAAATTATAATTTTAGAAAGATTATCTGCATTAATTTTTTTTTAATTCCCTTAGATTTTTTACCTGAACCTCATAATCTCCAATTATTCTTCAAAATCTTACCTTTAAAAGAATACTGCTAGTAACATATACAGCCGCTACATAAGGTAAAATAAGATTGCACAAGAGAGAATGTAGTCTGGTGTTGGAAGCTGTCGCCAATGAATCTCCGAAATCTCGAACGCAATCTTCTCTTAGCATAAAGGAAAGCGTTTCTTCCCATTCCGATTCCTGAACTTCTGTCTGCATTGCTAATTCTGTGCTCAAGAGTTTTCGCAGCAGTCGATAGTGATCTAAAACTTTCTCTGGAAATAAGTAAAGAGATTAAATCGTAGAAAAAACAAAAATTGTCTACATAAGAAAATGTGAAAACTCATTATTATACCTTTGAAGATGGTACCATTTCCGCTTTGTTTGACACATACTGCTAAAATAGCAGGTTTTGCTAAAAATGCCAATGTCGGGTTCATATAAATGGCAACGCTTATGGCTGGTACCGAAATCCGTACCATTTCATCATTCAAAAGGTGTCCCTTCACGTTCACTATTTTGTCTGTCTTTATAATCCTGTGTCTCTCCTTCAGTCGTAAATTACTCAACGAATCAATCACAAGCAGATCTTTGTGAACATGGAGTGACTCCAAAATTTCTTCCCTTTCTGTTCTCACACGTCCTCTAGAAAAAAATGAACATTTCAGTCTTCTATTTTCATAAACACACATTTACAATAGAGATTATGAACCAAATACTCACTCCACGTCTTTGGGAAATACTAGAGCTCCAACCGATTTGACTAGAATACTTTTTATCCAAGAGTAATCTTCGAGTAAATCGTCAAAACTGTATGGTTCTCCCGGGTGCGAATGTATCCTCTCATTGTACAAAAGAGCGACTATATTAAATGGCATGAGTACAGCGTTTTTCTTGTGACTTTCTATAATAGAATACGCTAATTGTTTCACTCTGTCAGAAGGTATCTTCGCGTCGGGTGATAAGGCACTGGATTTACGAACGTGCATGTCCAAGTACTGTCTCGCCGAAATAGGCTCGGCGAAATTAAAGTAAACATGACCATAAGCGTAAGGTTCTCGGAGAATGGAAAGCGATTTCAAAAGTTTCGTGGTGCTTTCAGCTGGTTTTGGCACCCCCAGCAACTCGTAAGCGAATAAAGTTTCTTCGAGAGGCCTGTCGTAACTGATACTGATTGGTATGAATTGAATATCAGGCACGTCACTTCGAAATAGGACTTCCAAAATCATTGACAACAAGCCTGCGGAAAAAAAATAAAACATACCTTA
>WSXT02205089.1:0-18302 GCA_011762715.2 Neuroterus valhalla | reverse complement strand
AAATTCATAACCGAGCGCGGAGCGCGAGGTGAGATCACCATCGAGCGCGAAGCGCGAGATCCGAAAGACGCGCGCCGCAAGCGCGCTCAAACTAGCGAGCGGTTTTCGATTAAAAATGATTGCATTTCCTTGTAAATTCGTTTTTAAAAATGAATTCGGCGATGACCCACAATTTGATATATTTGATCGTGCTGGAAATTTAGTTTTCGCGTAATCAGTCAAACGAGCTAAGTATTTGACTTCGATCCGATGAGACGGAAAATTCAACTTTAGCGGAAAGTGTTCGTTCGTACCAAATTTGATTCATTACCTCTTGTTTATTTATCTCTTTAATTCATTTATAGTATCCGTTAACCGTTATATTTTTCATCTTTCCTTTCATTTTTTATTTTCACTTGATCGTTTCCTCCTTTCATTCCTCTGCAATTTCCTCAATCGTTCTATCATCTCTACTTTCCTTTTTCTTTGCCGAACCTTTCCTGTTGTTATACTCTCTTTTTTATTCCTCTGTCTTGAACTCTCTCCAAATTCATTGCTTTCCCTTCTTATCCTATCCCCTTCTTACCCTATCCCCTATTCGCTCGTTTATTATTAAATGAGTCAGATTTATTAAAAATATAATTAAGCAACATGCACTCCATCGCCTCAAATTTAACCATCTCTCCCACCCTCCCTTCACTTCTCTAATCCTTCCTTCAGTCTCCTTACATCACTTTTCCCTTTCTTTTCGATGATCACGTTCTGTAGCCCTATCCCCCCTTTATGCATTTTCTCAAACCAGCTCTTTTGACCAACTACGCATCTTCAAATGTCTTTTCTTTCCTCTCATCCTTCACCCTCTATCCTTACACTATCTCTTCCCGAACATCGTTCTGCCATCACTATCCATAAACTTCTCTCCTTATATTCACCTCCTTTAACACAATATTCTATGTCTAGTCTCAAATTTCTTTTACCTCAAAAAGCCCAATAGGCTTTTGACCCACAACCTACCCCAACCCTTGATTCTTTTACTCATTCCTTTCCTATTATACGCATTCAATATACGCTGCTTTTCGATCCTCTCAACTCCTTTGAACTCTGCTTTATTTTCTGGAGTCCTCCCAATAATTACTCCTCTTGTCAACACCTTTAAATCCCAACCCTTTTTTAATCCCTCTCTATTCCTATATTCCTCTATTAGTCTATTCCTCTATTCCTCTTTTCCCCTATTCCCCTATTCCTCTATTCTCATGCAACCTAGCTACCTCTTGATATTCCTCCCGTCCTCAAATCTTTACCTCGAACGTTATAACATTCGAAACCAGCGACATGAAAATTCTCAATCTTTTGTTGGAAATATCTTCAAATAATTTTTTTCTCAAACCCTTAACCTTTTTCATTTCTTCATATGTTTTCTTTTATGTTTTTAGAAACGTAATGGAAAATGAGTAAAATTTAGTACCATGCACTTCTCCGGCTTTAGTTCAACTAACTTTCCCAACTTTCATTCAATGCCACAATCCTCTCACCAAGCCCCTACTACTACTTTCTTTCTCCTTACTTCTTAAGGCCTGCCTCCTCTAATCTCTTCCTTACTCCTAACCCCCTTTCCCTACGCTCCTTTTATGCCTATATAGGATGGGTCCATTCTGTAGCCTCATTCCTCTTCTATGCATTCCTTCACTCTCCATCCTTATACTTTTTCTTCTCATCAGACTTGCTTTGGATATGGTTCTACCATCGCTATTCAACTTCTCTTGTTTATTTATCTCTTTAATTCATTTATAGTATCCGTTAACCGTTATATTTTTCATCTTTCCTTTCATTTTTTATTTTCACTTGATCGTTTCCTCCTTTCATTCCTCTGCAATTTCCTCAATCGTTCTTCTTCTTCTTTACCATCTCTTATTCTCATTTCCTTGTATCTACCTCCTTCAACTCAATATACCATACCTAGTCTCAGAGATCTTCCACCTCCTAAAGGTTAATGAACTTATGACTCCCAACCTTTTCCTCCATCTCTTCTTCGTTTACTATTATACCCATTCAATATACGCTGCTTCTCCATTTTCCTGACTCCTTTGACCTCTTCTCTAATTTCTCGAATTCCCCTGATAATAACTCCTCTTGTCCTCACCTTCTTTCCTCCATCCCTTCATTATTCCTGTATTACTCTTAACTCTTTTATTCCTCTATACCTCTATCCCTCTATTCCTCTGTCCCCTTATTCCTCTACTCCTCTATTCCCCTATTCTCTATTCCTCTTTTCCATTATTAGTCTTTTCCTCTATTCCTCTATTCCTCTTTTGCCCTATTCCCCTATTCTTCTATTCCGGTATTCCTCTTTCTCTCTATTTTGACGCAACCTTTCTACCTCTTAATATTCCTCCAAAACTCAAATCTCCACCTCAAACACTAATATTTATAAAATTAACGAAAGAAAAATTCTCAATTTTCCTGTTAGAACTATCATTGAATAATTTCGCTCTCACACTCTAAACCTGCTTTATTGTTTACGCTCTTTTCTATCCTCTCACAATGCGACGCCTGATGTCATCATTCTTTCAAATAGAAATCTCGGAAACGTAAACAAAAAATCTATAAATAAACTTGTTATGAAAATGTAATAGAAAATAAGCGAAAGTGAGCAATATGACCTCCTTCGCCTTTACTTTAACCAGCTCTCCTAGCCTACTATCACTAGCACAATCCTCCCTCCGCCCACTCCCCTAACATTACTTTTCCTCTTCTTACTTCTCGAGGTCTGCCTTCCCTCCCTTCATCACTTCCTCACTCCCTCACTCCTCATTTCTTTTGCCTTCACTCCTCCGGCTCTTCCACACTTCCTCCCTTCACTTTTAATGATTCCTTCCCATTCATTATTATATCCCTCTACCCCTTGAATTTCATTTTATCACATATGTCCCCACTCCTCCCTTTCTATACGGTGAACCTAATATGTAGCCCCAACCCCGTTTTTATACATTTCCTTGAACGAGCTCTTTTGACCAACAAAAAAGCTTAATAAAATTTTGACTCACGCCTTCTTCCCTACCCTTAATTTCTTCACTTATTCCTTTACTATCAAAGGAATTCGATGTGAACCGCTTCTCTATTTTTCCAACTTCTTTACCATCCATTCTATTTTCTCAAATTTCCCTAATAACTACTCCCCTTGTATCCCCAAACCCTTTTTAGTCCCTGAAAATATCAGATACGTAAATTGTCGTTATGAAATCACTTAGAAGTTGAAGAAAAATTCAAATTTTCTCCTCCTCTTTAACCCAATCTTGTACCTTCCCTCACTTTTCCATGTCCATCTCTAACTCACCTACTATACCTCTCCCTTTCACTCACTCCTTATTCTCCTTTCCCTCGCCCCTCCTCCTAACTCCTCCACACTTCCTCCCCTCACTTACACTCATTTCTCCTCATTGATTACCATTCCCTCTTTCCTCCTTGCAGTTAATTTAATCTCATTTCTCCTCTCACTTTTGTCAGCCTAACTATGTGAGCTGAAGGTTCATCAAGGGGGTATACGGGAAAGCTACATTATAGTTAGGCCAATAATAGATAAGTAGGGTCGAGGTTGGAGTGGCGAAAGCCGACTAGAGTGAACTTTGGCATAAAGGCAGAAAGGTGCGTGGGAATAGAGGATAGTAGGTTCAATGAAGTGAGATCATCTTCGGTGAATAGGAGAAAATAGCGAAAGGAGAAGGTGTAAGAAAAAAAAAGTAGGGAGTATGGAGTGGCAGAGTATACGGAAGACGTATGCAAGTGCAGGGGGTAGGGGAGGTCGTAAGGTGGAAGTTATGTAAGAAGTATACGACAAAAGCTGCGTCATAGTCAGGTCAATAAAGGATAAACGTTACTGTACTGTGAAAGAGGGGTTGAAAAAGTGTCTAGGAACAGGGACTAAAGGAATCTAATAGGGGTAATGGATACAAGGTTTTAACAAGAGAAGTAGTTTGTCGAAAGATGTAAGAAAATAGACTTAAGGGAAAACAGAATGACTGAGGTTATAGTGAGGAATAGTGATGTCGGTCAGAGGAGACTGTGTGTGGAAGGAGGGATAAGGAATAGAATGTGGTGCTATGAGATTTAATGAGAAGAGTGGAATGTGAGGAGGGTAGTGAGAAGAGGGAATACCGAAAAAAATTGGGTAGAGGTCAATAAGGGGTGAAAGACGAATGTTGATGGGATGAATAAGAAAGAGATAAATGTTTGATAGGAGGATAAAATAAGTAGCTAATGATAATGGCTAAAGATAATAAAGGAGGTAAGAGATCAAAGGTGGAGGTGAGAGGACAGAGAGGTTAAAAAGGAGAGCGGTATTAGTTTGAGCGTAGAAGGCACATAAGTAAAAATTATGGTTAGGGTTTTCAAACAAGGGAATCAGATCAATGGAGCATGTGATGGGATAAGTGTATTTCGTAGGGGAGTGACGTAGAGAAATAGAGTTTATAATAGAGGAGTTTATGTAAAGGATGAAAGGGGAATAGAAGATTGGAAAAGGGAGTAGTAGGGGCGCTGTGAGAGGGTGGGAGATAGAGGAGAGGGTATGTGGAGTAAGAGAAGGGCTTTGAAGAATGGAAAGTAGTTAAGAGAGTATATTATGAGAAAGGGTGTGAGTAAGAGTGAGAGAATAGGGGTGATAGACTTGAATTGTTATAAATATTGGAATTCTGTTTATTATAAAATTATTGGTTTCCAGATGTTGTTTCTCTGGTCGAGGGAACCAATCCCAAATTCCAGAGTAGGTCCCTGGTTCGCTTGGTTTTCCACAGCTGCTGTTTTGTGGCGATGTCGACGTCGAATAACAAGAACAATCCTCGCCATATCGCCTTTGAGGTTATTAAAACGACGTTGTGTGGCTCCCATCAATAAAAAAATACAGCTATCGTTTAAAGCGACTTCTACAACCACAAAAACCACAGGAGTAGCTGCAAATACCACCAACAGCCATCTGCCAAAATCCTGTCTGGTTTTGAACACGAAACATAGCACTGGGATAAGAACACGGGTGAAGCGATTGTGTATAGGTAAAATTTATACAATTTATATCAGTGTGTTGAAAAAACTTATGTGTGAGAAAAGGATGGGCATCCACGGTCCGCTGAGATCCGCACCGCAGCTCAGGAGAGCACTCGTCTGGATAACGGGAGGTCAAGAGTTCGGATCCCAGCGGAACAAATATCTTATTTATTTATGTTACACGGACTTTTTTACAAGAATAAAATTTAAGACAACTTCCTCTGTTTGGCAGGTGATGGACCGCATGTGACGAACTCACCTTTCGTACTGACAACACAGCAAGTCGATTACAGGGTGACGAGGAGTGGTAGAGTTTATGGGAAATATCCAAACAAAGTCGTTCTTCCAAAAAAACAATAGGATCCAAATTTAATTCCTGATTCCGTCTTATTCTTTCAATGTCACTTGTAATCTTGCTTTTTTGTGATTGTGTTTTTTGTATCTTACCCTCCCATCAGAGATTATTGATGATGGTCAGTACGATTTGTACATTTGTAATAATAATCCATATCGTACCGTTTCCATGGCTCATAAATTCCTTATATAAAATGTTTTCATTGATAATCATGATTAAAAATTCATAATTTATATATATATATATATTATTTATAATAATTTAATTATATAATTATATATGAGGGATAGAAAAGTGAGAGGAGGAAAAATAAGAAGTAGTCAGGACAAGTAAGAGCAGAGGAAATAAGGTTTGGGGAAGGAACTGCGAAAAATTTTTAAAAATGATGGATGGGGGAGTAAAAAGTATGAGGGAAGGAGGAGTTCAAATCTCAAATTTCCAAGAGGGAAGTGAGAGGTTAGGAAATAAAAAGGGCAGTGAGTAAAAAGAGTAGAGGGTAGTAATTTCAGGAGAGAAGCGTGAAAATAAGAGAAGGAGGGGGAACTCTAAGAAAATAGGGAGAATAAAGGGATGGGTATATATGGGAAGATGAGGAAGTGGATGGGTGAATCAAGAGAAGTGAGGATCGGAGAGGAGTTATTGAGGAAAGTGCGGAAGAGGACATGAGAAGTGATCAGAATTAAGGGGGAAGGAAATAAGGCTTGGGAGAGTAACTGGGAGAAAATTTTAAGAGGATGGGTGAAGTAGTAAGATGGAAAGAACAAGCTACAGCGGGGAAAAAGAAATGGATCATGGAGGAATGATGAGGTAGCCATATTGAGGAGGGGAAGGAAAATAATGAGAGGAGACGGGTAATTAAAAGAAGAAAGAGGTGCAGAGGAGGGGACAGGAGAAGTGGTGGGTAGGCAGATTAGGCGAAGTGAGGGAATATAAGGCAAGAGAAAAAAAAGGGTGAGAAACTGATTGGAGAGAAAAATGAGGAGAAGTGATAGGGGGTAAGGTTAAAGGTATGATGAGAGGTTTGGGAGGTTGAGGAGGAAGAAGGGAAAGAAAAGAATTAGACCTTTAAAAGGGCAGTATGTAAGGGAAAGTGGGTGCAGAAAGGATTGGTAATGTAAGGGGAGGAAAGTTGGGGTCGAGGGGGAAGAAAGATGAAAATTTTTAATTCTTGAGAGAGGAAGCATGTGTTTGAAGGATAAGGAGGGTAGCGAGTAAAAAGAGTAAATGGTAGTAATTTTAGGAAAGAAAGGGGGAAAAGAGAAGAGGAGGGAGAACTACAAGGAAATGGGGAAGATTGAGAGATGGATACATATAGGAAAATTAGGGAAAAGGTGGGTAATTGGAGAAAAGTGAGAATCGGAGGAGAGTGATGAAGGAAAGTGCAGGAGAGAACATGAAAAGCGATAAGAATTAGGGAGAGAGGAAATAATAGTCAGGGGAGTAGCTGGAAGAAAATTGTCAGGTGACGGGTAGGTAGGTGAGATGGAAAGAAGGAGCTAGAGCGGGAAAGAAGAAGTAAATGGTGTAGAAATGATGAGTTAGTCATCTTGAAGAGGGGAGGGAAAGTAACTAAAGGAGAAGGTAAATTGAAAAAAGAAAGAGGTGCAGAGGAGGGAGGAGAAGTAGTGGTGAGTGGGAAGATAAGGCGAAGTGAAAGAATATGAGGAAATAATGTTTGAGGAAGCAATTCGAAAGAAGAGGGGGGATAGGGAGAGGGGTGTGGGTCAATGACAGCTTGAACCGTCATTTTATAGTGGGAAATGAGATGAAAGGGGACGAGGGCTGGGGAAGTGAGTGGAGATAAAATCAGAAGAAGTCTGAGAGAGGTAGGAGATGGGTTAATAAGGTTTGAGAGAGGAAGTAGTAAAAAATTAAGGAAAATAATAGGGGGGAGGTTTGGTGGTATGATGGAAGGTTGGATCAGAAGATAGAAGAGTTGTAAATAGAGGAAGGAAGGAAAATGAGAACAGGGAAAAGGTGAATGAAAATCAGTATGAGGCGTGGAGGGGAAGGAAGGAAAGTGATAGGTAGGAAGATAAGGAGAAGTGAGGAAAAATAATGCGAAAGGAAATAGGAGTTAGGGAAGCGATTGAAAAGAGAAATAAGAAGAAGTGACAGGGAGGGAAGTGAAAAGTATGAGGGTTGACTATAGAGGAAGGAGGGAAATTGAAGAATGAAGACATGAGAGAAGATAGGGGGTTAAAGAAATTAGGTGCAGGGAGAGTTAAGTGAAAAACTTATTTCCGGGAGAATCATGAATCAGTAGCAAAAATATTTTTTAAGGACCCTGAAAAGTAAGTACCTAGGTAGTGGGGGTATGAGTAAAAGCTTGGACCGGAGAGGAAGTGAGTGGTGAAGAAATATTCTAGAGCAGGGATTCAAAGGAGGCGGAGAGTCTTGATATTTGGAGAACGGTCGGAAAACAAGGGAAGGGAAACGTAAATGGGTTAAGTAGGGTGTAAGGAAGTTAGCAGGGATAGTAGTAAGAGTGGAAGAGGAAGATGGGAACAGTGAAGAAGACTAGGGGGATAAGGATTGAAGGTCGAATGTGAGTAGAAAAAAGAGGAAATGATAGATAGGAAAGTTACCAGTGAAAGGGAAAGTGGAAGGGAATAAGAGTAAGCGAAGAATGAAAACATTGAAGAGGGTCGGCAGTTGAGAAAATTGTGGGTGAGGAAGGATGTTGATGCGAGGGAGTAGTGTCGAGAAAGGTTGAGGGGAAGTTAAAACTTTCAAATTCCGCATTAAATTGGCGACGGAACCCTTCTATTGTCGGTCGAAACTGCTTACTCTATACGGAAAGTCACAACAATCCGTACTCCCGAACAGGAAGCTTGATGTTAATGGGAAAAAGTGAGAAAAAGTGAGGTGAATGAGCGTATAAGGCCAGAAGTAAGTAAATAAGCAGTGAAGATAGAAATATGGGAAAATTAACAGAAGAGGAGGGTGAATGAAGAGGAATTAGGAAAATTGAAGGGAAAGGGAATAAGAGTTAGGGAATTTGATGAAGGGCAAATAAGGAGAAGTGAAAGGTGGGGAACGGAGGGGCCAAGGGATAGCAAGAGCTGGTAAAAGTATGGAATAGAAGTAAAGTGAGGAGGGAAGGAAAGTGGAGAGTCGTAGGGTTAAAAAAGGAGTAGTTGAATAAGGAGAGGCAACAAAAAATTTGCAGAAAGAGATAAGCAAGGGTTGGATGAAGGTAGGAGAGTGAAGGCAGAAGTAGGTGAATGAGAAAATGTACGGTATGTTACGGTGTTAAGAATTGGAGGTGAGGGGTTGGGAAACGGGTGTAAGGTAATGATAAGTGACGATTCAGTCAGTAAGAGATATGAGGGGTATGAAGGGTGTGAGAAAAGAAAGTAGATGTTAGAGAATTGATAGAGAGTGGGAAATGAAGGGAAGTGAAGTGTCGTATTGTTAGTGGAAAGTTGAGAAGATAACCAAAGGGAAGCGTGAACGAGTAGAAATAAGGTGCGTGGTGAGTAAGGAGTACGTGGGATGGGGAGAGAAATGAGAAGAAGTGATAGAAAGTGGAAGTAGAGGAAATAATGGTCAAAGAAGTGAGTGGATGAATATTGAGAATAGATGTGTCGGCTGGTAAAGCGTATAAGAAGAATTTAGAAGAGACGAGGTAAAGCAAGTAGAAGTTGGAAAAATAATAGAAGGTAAGAAGTTAAGGGAAGTGGTGGTTTGCGATGAAAGGTGTAAGATAGGAAAATAAGAAGAGGGAACGGTTAATGAGGAGAAGTGGAGGATGGAAGAAAAGAAGACCAAACTTAGGCAAGGAAATAGAAGGAATGTGATGGAAAGTGAGTAGAGAGGGAATAAATGGGAGTGAATGATATAGAAATGATGAGGAGTAAGGAGTTGAGGAAAGTGAAGGGTGGTGATGTAAGGAGAAAGGTGGGGTAATAAGGGAAGAGAGGGGTGGAACGGGAAACGTAAGGGGTAAGGAGAGGAGGTGATGCGGTCGAAGGTGAGGAGGAGTGAGGGGAAGTAAAGGGAGAGAAATAAGAGCTAAAAAAGTAAGTGAACAAAAATCAAGAGAATCTGCTCTAGTAGAACTTCTTAATGTCATAAAAATCAAATATATTGATAATTTTTCTTTATAACAATGGAATGATGGAATAAAAAAAGGTCGAAAATGTTTGATTACGGTTTGAGGAAGTTCTAAAGAAGTTTGCAAGAAGGACTCAAGGACATTCAATTTAATTTTCTTCTCCGAGGGAAAATTGGTGTTTGTTTGGATTGCTAGATACAAATCAGATTACCTTCAGGATTAAGTGTCGCTTCAAAAAAATGGAAAAGCAAACTCAATTACAATAAATTTTGAAATTTGAACTCTTTTGAAAATTCATCGTCATAATTAAAATTTATTTTGATGATCAATAAAAAATAAAACTTGGTATTTCTTTGATTTTGAATTTTTCACATTCTAATTTATTTTGTAGACCTAATTTCCTTTTGGAATTGATCACTTCTTACGGCTTCCAGATAATGAGCGGAAATCTGGATGAATTATCATTTGGACACTGACGTAGGCTTAGCTTTGAATTTTGTCAATTTTTCCAAAATAATAATTATTTATTGATAATTATCTATAATAATGAAAATGAATTATAACCCTTCCTTCCGTTTATAAGGGAAATTTCTTTGACTCTTATTTCCTCTACTTCCACTTTCTATCACTTCTCCTCATTTCCCCTCCCATCACTCGTACTCCTCACTCAAAATGGCTCACATTTCTACTTGTTCACTCTCCCCTTTGGTTATTTTCTCAACTTTCCACTAAAATTATGACCCGTTACTTCTCTTAATTTCCTACTGTCTATAATTTTTCTACCATTCACTTTCTTTTCTAACGCCCTCAATACCCTTCATACCTCTCACTACCTGAACCATCACTTCCCATTTTTCCTACACTTGCTTTCTAACCCCTCCTCCCTTCAATTCCCAATACTCGTGCATACCACCCTTCTTCCTATTAACGTACTCTTGTCCTCATTTTCCCACATTCACCCGGTCCTCGTTTTTCTCTCTTTCTGACAATTTTTCCTCCTCTCCCCATATTCCCCTTCTCCTCTCCTAACTCGACCACCCTTTGCTTCCCTTTGACTTACTTTCCTTCTATCCCAAACTTTAACTCACTCTTGTCATCCCCTATCACACCTTATCCTCATTGGCCTCTTCGTTTCCCACCTTTCACTTCTTCTCATCTGTCCTTTACTTACTTCCCTAACTCTCATTCTCTTGCCTTTCAAATTTACTCACTTCTCTTCATTCACCATCCCCTTCTCTTACTTTCACCCTATTTTTATTTTCTCTGCTTATTTTCCTTCTTCTGCCCTTACATGCTCATTTACCCCACTCACATTCGATCATCATGCCTTCTCCCTCTAGTTTTCTTCTCTTCTTCTTATCTTCACTCCCCCCCCCCTCTCCTCCCACCGTCCCTTATCACTTCTTTCCACTCTACTGAACCCATTCACTTTCTCCTTTCCTCATTTTCCCACCTTCTAATACCGCGAATCTCCGACTCCCTTATGTCTCCACTCTTCATTATTTCTCCATCATTCACTTTCTCTTCCGCTCAAGCTTTTGCTCATACACCTATTACCTCAGTCATTAGTTTTCAGGGTTCCTCCGCTTACTTTCCAGAGCTGCCATTGCTATTGATTCTTCAGAAGATCTCCTGATTGTTGGAGGGACTCCTGGAAAAATATTTTTGCTACTGATTAATTGATTTCCACGGAATTTTTCTTCTTACTTCCCATCAGTTCCCTTTATTTTCCTTCTCAAAACATTTATTCCTTATCCTTCTTCCCTATTGAACCTTCCACTTCCGAACTTCTCACTTGCTCTCCCTCTTACTCCCGACTTACCCTGATCTACCTCGTCCCCTCCCTTCTACCTCTAACACCTTCTTATTTCACCTCCACTCACTTCATTTATTCTCATAAACTCTCCCTTTATTTTCCCTCACTTCCCATCTTCCCTCTCCTCACTTCATTTTTACCTATCCTTGTCGCCTCTGCTTATTTTGCTACTTCAGCCATCATTTTTTTGCAATACCATGATATCCTTCATATCCTTCCCAAAATAAAATGATGACTCCATTTGACTCTCCTTCCATTCCCACTAATAGAGCTTACATAACAAACGTGAAGAATCAAAGAAACTTGAAGGCGATGGAAACGATACGACATTGATGATGATTTTTTTAAGAGTTTCTGAAACTATTTCTGAGGATTTTCGAACTTCGCGTATTCTGCATTCCTAGTGTCATAGAAAGGAGATGTATAAATGGCTGATTCCGTCATTTTTTCCTCCCCTCTCCTTCTTTTCCCTTTCTTTGCTGAACATAACAACCCTTAAATTCACAAAACTTACCACACTCTCCATGTCAAAAACCTTTATTTCCTGTTCCTAGAATATAAAAGTTTAAATTTTTTCCTCCTCTCTCCTCCCCACACTTCTCACACATCACAGTCCCTCCCTGCATCTAATTTCTCTCACTCCATATCTTCTCTCATATCTTCGTTTTCCCCTTTCCCTTCTTCCTCCATTTCCTCCCATAGAATCTTCCAGCTTCCTCCCTGTCCCTGTCCCTTCTCCTTATTTTTCTTTTCACTCACTTCCCTAACCATTATTTCCTCCTGCATCACAATTTCTCACTTCTCCTTATCTTTCTATCCATCACTTTCATTCCCTCCCCTCCACGCTCCTTACTTCTTTCCATCCACTTTTCCCTTTTTCCATTCTCCTCGCTTTCCTTAACATGACTACCCAATCATTTCTCCGCATTCCACTCGTCCTTCTCTGCTCGAAGTTACCCTTCAACCCTTAATACTACTCTTCCCTTCTCTTCTCTTCTCTTCACTCGTACTGTCACCAGTGGGGAAGGAAAAAAGAGACGAAAGATAAAAAAAAGAGGAAGAAGAGGATTTGGAGGCTGCTTCCTCTTTTATCCTCCTTCTTTTCTTCACCTTTTTTTTGAATAATAGGTATATTCGAGGGTGTCTGTCCAAATTTGGTCACTGTATTCTTGGTTTTTTATGTGATTGCCAGGAGTTGCAGATTCTTATTTTGGAGATGAAAGAAGTAGAGCAAGGCAGGTTCTGGGACACCTCAGCGGTAAAATAGTTATCGGCAACGTTATCGGCTGGTTCGTTTCCAGACTAAATGCTGGTAATACAGTGTTTTCAGTAGAATCGATTGAGTTTAAAAGAATTTGCGATCATTCAGAAGAATTAGGGATGGATTGAAAAAATTTGAAGGAATCATTATCAATTCAAAAAACCTCGGAACAATTCAGGATGAAATGTTTTAACTTCAGGGTAAATTTTGATATAATTCTAATGGATTGCAAAATAAAAAATCTAAGAGACCCCACCTATTGCAGTAAAGTTGAAGTATATCCCAAAGAATTTGAGAAAGTATGAGAGGATGATAGATAGGAAAGTTACCAGTGAAAGGGAAAGTGGAAGGGAATAAGAGTAAGCGAAGAATGAAAACATTGAAGAGGGTCGGCAGTTGAGAAAATTGTGGGTGAGGAAGGATGTTGATGCGAGGGAGTAGTGTCGAGAAAGGTTGAGGGGAAGTTAAAACTTTCAAATTCCGCATTAAATTGGCGACGGAACCCTTCTATTGTCGGTCGAAACTGCTTACTCTATACGGAAAGTCACAACAATCCGTACTCCCGAACAGGAAGCTTGATGTTAATGGGAAAAAGTGAGAAAAAGTGAGGTGAATGAGCGTATAAGGCCAGAAGTAAGTAAATAAGCAGTGAAGATAGAAATATGGGAAAATTAACAGAAGAGGAGGGTGAATGAAGAGGAATTAGGAAAATTGAAGGGAAAGGGAATAAGAGTTAGGGAATTTGATGAAGGGCAAATAAGGAGAAGTGAAAGGTGGGGAACGGAGGGGCCAAGGGATAGCAAGAGCTGGTAAAAGTATGGAATAGAAGTAAAGTGAGGAGGGAAGGAAAGTGGAGAGTCGTAGGGTTAAAAAAGGAGTAGTTGAATAAGGAGAGGCAACAAAAAATTTGCAGAAAGAGATAAGCAAGGGTTGGATGAAGGTAGGAGAGTGAAGGCAGAAGTAGGTGAATGAGAAAATGTACGGTATGTTACGGTGTTAAGAATTGGAGGTGAGGGGTTGGGAAACGGGTGTAAGGTAATGATAAGTGACGATTCAGTCAGTAAGAGATATGAGGGGTATGAAGGGTGTGAGAAAAGAAAGTAGATGTTAGAGAATTGATAGAGAGTGGGAAATGAAGGGAAGTGAAGTGTCGTATTGTTAGTGGAAAGTTGAGAAGATAACCAAAGGGAAGCGTGAACGAGTAGAAATAAGGTGCGTGGTGAGTAAGGAGTACGTGGGATGGGGAGAGAAATGAGAAGAAGTGATAGAAAGTGGAAGTAGAGGAAATAATGGTCAAAGAAGTGAGTGGATGAATATTGAGAATAGATGTGTCGGCTGGTAAAGCGTATAAGAAGAATTTAGAAGAGACGAGGTAAAGCAAGTAGAAGTTGGAAAAATAATAGAAGGTAAGAAGTTAAGGGAAGTGGTGGTTTGCGATGAAAGGTGTAAGATAGGAAAATAAGAAGAGGGAACGGTTAATGAGGAGAAGTGGAGGATGGAAGAAAAGAAGACCAAACTTAGGCAAGGAAATAGAAGGAATGTGATGGAAAGTGAGTAGAGAGGGAATAAATGGGAGTGAATGATATAGAAATGATGAGGAGTAAGGAGTTGAGGAAAGTGAAGGGTGGTGATGTAAGGAGAAAGGTGGGGTAATAAGGGAAGAGAGGGGTGGAACGGGAAACGTAAGGGGTAAGGAGAGGAGGTGATGCGGTCGAAGGTGAGGAGGAGTGAGGGGAAGTAAAGGGAGAGAAATAAGAGCTAAAAAAGTAAGTGAACAAAAATCAAGAGAATCTGCTCTAGTAGAACTTCTTAATGTCATAAAAATCAAATATATTGATAATTTTTCTTTATAACAATGGAATGATGGAATAAAAAAAGGTCGAAAATGTTTGATTACGGTTTGAGGAAGTTCTAAAGAAGTTTGCAAGAAGGACTCAAGGACATTCAATTTAATTTTCTTCTCCGAGGGAAAATTGGTGTTTGTTTGGATTGCTAGATACAAATCAGATTACCTTCAGGATTAAGTGTCGCTTCAAAAAAATGGAAAAGCAAACTCAATTACAATAAATTTTGAAATTTGAACTCTTTTGAAAATTCATCGTCATAATTAAAATTTATTTTGATGATCAATAAAAAATAAAACTTGGTATTTCTTTGATTTTGAATTTTTCACATTCTAATTTATTTTGTAGACCTAATTTCCTTTTGGAATTGATCACTTCTTACGGCTTCCAGATAATGAGCGGAAATCTGGATGAATTATCATTTGGACACTGACGTAGGCTTAGCTTTGAATTTTGTCAATTTTTCCAAAATAATAATTATTTATTGATAATTATCTATAATAATGAAAATGAATTATAACCCTTCCTTCCGTTTATAAGGGAAATTTCTTTGACTCTTATTTCCTCTACTTCCACTTTCTATCACTTCTCCTCATTTCCCCTCCCATCACTCGTACTCCTCACTCAAAATGGCTCACATTTCTACTTGTTCACTCTCCCCTTTGGTTATTTTCTCAACTTTCCACTAAAATTATGACCCGTTACTTCTCTTAATTTCCTACTGTCTATAATTTTTCTACCATTCACTTTCTTTTCTAACGCCCTCAATACCCTTCATACCTCTCACTACCTGAACCATCACTTCCCATTTTTCCTACACTTGCTTTCTAACCCCTCCTCCCTTCAATTCCCAATACTCGTGCATACCACCCTTCTTCCTATTAACGTACTCTTGTCCTCATTTTCCCACATTCACCCGGTCCTCGTTTTTCTCTCTTTCTGACAATTTTTCCTCCTCTCCCCATATTCCCCTTCTCCTCTCCTAACTCGACCACCCTTTGCTTCCCTTTGACTTACTTTCCTTCTATCCCAAACTTTAACTCACTCTTGTCATCCCCTATCACACCTTATCCTCATTGGCCTCTTCGTTTCCCACCTTTCACTTCTTCTCATCTGTCCTTTACTTACTTCCCTAACTCTCATTCTCTTGCCTTTCAAATTTACTCACTTCTCTTCATTCACCATCCCCTTCTCTTACTTTCACCCTATTTTTATTTTCTCTGCTTATTTTCCTTCTTCTGCCCTTACATGCTCATTTACCCCACTCACATTCGATCATCATGCCTTCTCCCTCTAGTTTTCTTCTCTTCTTCTTATCTTCACTCCCCCCCCCCTCTCCTCCCACCGTCCCTTATCACTTCTTTCCACTCTACTGAACCCATTCACTTTCTCCTTTCCTCATTTTCCCACCTTCTAATACCGCGAATCTCCGACTCCCTTATGTCTCCACTCTTCATTATTTCTCCATCATTCACTTTCTCTTCCGCTCAAGCTTTTGCTCATACACCTATTACCTCAGTCATTAGTTTTCAGGGTTCCTCCGCTTACTTTCCAGAGCTGCCATTGCTATTGATTCTTCAGAAGATCTCCTGATTGTTGGAGGGACTCCTGGAAAAATATTTTTGCTACTGATTAATTGATTTCCACGGAATTTTTCTTCTTACTTCCCATCAGTTCCCTTTATTTTCCTTCTCAAAACATTTATTCCTTATCCTTCTTCCCTATTGAACCTTCCACTTCCGAACTTCTCACTTGCTCTCCCTCTTACTCCCGACTTACCCTGATCTACCTCGTCCCCTCCCTTCTACCTCTAACACCTTCTTATTTCACCTCCACTCACTTCATTTATTCTCATAAACTCTCCCTTTATTTTCCCTCACTTCCCATCTTCCCTCTCCTCACTTCATTTTTACCTATCCTTGTCGCCTCTGCTTATTTTGCTACTTCAGCCATCATTTTTTTGCAATACCATGATATCCTTCATATCCTTCCCAAAATAAAATGATGACTCCATTTGACTCTCCTTCCATTCCCACTAATAGAGCTTACATAACAAACGTGAAGAATCAAAGAAACTTGAAGGCGATGGAAACGATACGACATTGATGATGATTTTTTTAAGAGTTTCTGAAACTATTTCTGAGGATTTTCGAACTTCGCGTATTCTGCATTCCTAGTGTCATAGAAAGGAGATGTATAAATGGCTGATTCCGTCATTTTTTCCTCCCCTCTCCTTCTTTTCCCTTTCTTTGCTGAACATAACAACCCTTAAATTCACAAAACTTACCACACTCTCCATGTCAAAAACCTTTATTTCCTGTTCCTAGAATATAAAAGTTTAAATTTTTTCCTCCTCTCTCCTCCCCACACTTCTCACACATCACAGTCCCTCCCTGCATCTAATTTCTCTCACTCCATATCTTCTCTCATATCTTCGTTTTCCCCTTTCCCTTCTTCCTCCATTTCCTCCCATAGAATCTTCCAGCTTCCTCCCTGTCCCTGTCCCTTCTCCTTATTTTTCTTTTCACTCACTTCCCTAACCATTATTTCCTCCTGCATCACAATTTCTCACTTCTCCTTATCTTTCTATCCATCACTTTCATTCCCTCCCCTCCACGCTCCTTACTTCTTTCCATCCACTTTTCCCTTTTTCCATTCTCCTCGCTTTCCTTAACATGACTACCCAATCATTTCTCCGCATTCCACTCGTCCTTCTCTGCTCGAAGTTACCCTTCAACCCTTAATACTACTCTTCCCTTCTCTTCTCTTCTCTTCACTCGTACTGTCACCAGTGGGGAAGGAAAAAAGAGACGAAAGATAAAAAAAAGAGGAAGAAGAGGATTTGGAGGCTGCTTCCTCTTTTATCCTCCTTCTTTTCTTCACCTTTTTTTTGAATAATAGGTATATTCGAGGGTGTCTGTCCAAATTTGGTCACTGTATTCTTGGTTTTTTATGTGATTGCCAGGAGTTGCAGATTCTTATTTTGGAGATGAAAGAAGTAGAGCAAGGCAGGTTCTGGGACACCTCAGCGGTAAAATAGTTATCGGCAACGTTATCGGCTGGTTCGTTTCCAGACTAAATGCTGGTAATACAGTGTTTTCAGTAGAATCGATTGAGTTTAAAAGAATTTGCGATCATTCAGAAGAATTAGGGATGGATTGAAAAAATTTGAAGGAATCATTATCAATTCAAAAAACCTCGGAACAATTCAGGATGAAATGTTTTAACTTCAGGGTAAATTTTGATATAATTCTAATGGATTGCAAAATAAAAAATCTAAGAGACCCCACCTATTGCAGTAAAGTTGAAGTATATCCCAAAGAATTTGAGAAAGTATGAGAGGATTTGACTTAATCCATATAAACTTGAGATAAATTCAATAAAATTCAGAATGACAAAAAAATTATTCAAGTGAATTCAATAAAACCTCCGAAATCCGGAAATTTTCATTTAATTCAGATAAATCGGAATGGTGAAAATTTGATGGAATTTACAGGGAATGGAGATGAGTTCGAGTGTCCACAGGTTGAATTGAGAAAAGAGAGAAAAAAACTAAACAGATTCATCACATTAAATACAATCCAAGAGACTAGGTGAGTTCGAGAGGATGGAAAGGAATACAGAAGAATCCAAGTAAATTTGGAAAGATGTTAAAGATTGGAATTTAATTGATTAAACCATGAATTGTTTGTTTTTTTTTTGTTTTTACACCGAGAACTTCAATTTGAGCTTTCTTTCAAATTTTCCTCATTTTCCTTCATGTTCTGCCACTTATAGAAGAATGAAGCGATAAAACATCGAATTCGTGGAGATAATCGAATTGCACAAAAGCTTTCAGCATAAGGACCTGAAAAACTTAATTTTACACATTCCCCTTATTATTATATAATATTCCATTCAATTATATTTAGTGAAAATCAATTTTTATGGTTACAAAATAATTCCTATGG
>WSXT02205078.1:0-18304 GCA_011762715.2 Neuroterus valhalla | reverse complement strand
AAATCGAAAATTTTGATTTCGTACGTAACAGCGCTTTCGAGTAACTGTTTACTATCCAATGATCGATACTATTGTATTCCAACTCAAGAGTAGATTTGAAACGATGAAGAATGCTTCAGATACTTATGGAGTCCGGCAACCCCAATTTCTAGCTAATGCATCAAAAAGTGAGCTCGAACAAAAAGCTGACGAGTTTCTCAGAACATTTGCAGATGATGTGTCATATTCTTTTACCACTCAACTTCTTTCAGTTAAATCTTCCTTTTTAGAAGAAATCGGTTCAATAAAGCACGTAAAAGAGCTAGCTCATTTTTATTAATTATTGAAAATGAGTTACTGTCATCTAGCTACACAGATTTTTGTACAGCCCTTCTCATGTTTCTGACAGTCCCGGTCTCTACGGCAAAAGCTGAACGATCGTTTTCCAAATTAAAATTAATTAAAAGATACTTGCAGGGTTCGATGCAACAAGAAATGCTGAGCAACTCATCATTGTTATCAATCGAATATCTGAGAGCGCGCTCAATTGATTCCGATAAAGTCATTGAACTATTTATCGCTTGGAAAGCAAGAAAAAAATTTGTTCTTATCAATTAATTTTTGTTCTTAAGTATCGAATCGTGATCATAAGCATTAGTTTAATATTTTAATATTAAAATCTTATATGAACATCCGCGAATTAAAGGTGATTTATAATGATTACCCGAATATCTCATCATTCTTTATATAATTCATAATTTTTTAATGTAAGGGATGAAAGTGCTGTTTAATATATTACTAAGAATATATTATTACTTTAAATGATTGATGATTTCATAATGTATGATATTTCAATACAACGTGAAAATGTGTAAGACATATGAAAGAACTTATTTATGTATAGAAATAATAATGCTTTGTTTCTTTTTTTTTTAAATGGAAAAAATTGAGTTCACAAATTTAATAGAGAAATAGGGCCCCGAACTAAGTCTTGCCCCGGGGACCCTTTAACTCTAGGTCGGGCTCTGATTATTATTATCGTTTTTTACATTTAGATAATTAAATTTCATAAATATTGTTAACAAGCAAAATCGAACCCAGTTTCAGGTCAGCCCTGATGATGTGCACTGTACCTTTCGGAGAACGTTGGCGAAATTTGTAGTTTTGTATGGGATCGGAACCCGAAACATCTTCTTTCATAGACATAGATCATCATGGGAGCATCAAAAATATCATATGTGGATCATCCTTGAAATATATCTTATTCACGATGAAAAATACTATATAACTGATGGAAAACATTAAAATCTGTAAATATTCTAAGATTCTGAATCTTATTCGAATTATACTAATTTGTTCTGAAACTGCCAATTTCTGATGCAGAACGCTACAAGAAAAACTAATGAACGATTGGATTGCAATGATTTATGTTCTACGCAAATCGCTGACAAATGTAAAAACTTTGAATTCAAAGGATCTCATATAAAAAATAACCATATTTATAACAATATTTATAGTATTTTCAATGATTTGTCAGATGATGTAGAAGTTTAATTTTACCTGCGCAAAAATAGTGAAGAGTACAAAATTTTCAATTCAAATTCAGCTTCCCATGATATCTTATCATGAGGGATTATCTGAAGAGTAAGCGGCCATAAATGAATGAGTTCATTTTACGTTTTTCGAGAAATCTAAGGCATATTTTGCAGCTCCGAAAAATCTTCAAGCAATTCTAAAAATAATATTGTTTGTTTTTATGAAAACTATTTGTGAGGTAAATATATCTAAATGTCCAGGAATTTCAGAAGTAAGTATTGCCCTCCGTTTCATAGGTTAGAAAATTAGAAAACTCCAAGACTCGAAGGATAGAAAATGTAAACTTATTTCTTCGTATCATTTTAATTCATATTTGAATACTATTTTCCAATTTCTCGTTCACTGAATCTCAATTTCTTCCTAGATTTTTCAACCGAATGTTCTTGCAAATTAAGTGGTTCGATTGCGAAAAATAATTTTTTATGAGTTGATATAAAATAATAATTTTCATGAGCTTGAAACTCCTGATTGAATTCTTGGGCGTTCTTGTTCGCCTTGATGTGATTCCACTCTCATACTTCCAAATTTCTGCCATATTTTTCTTTGCAAAATGTTTGATTGTGTATATAGAATTTTTCATCCATAACTTTTTTCAATTTTCGCTCATGATAGACCAAATTTCGTTCTATATTTGAAAAAAAACTAATATACCTTTGGCAGTAGATAAGTGTTTCCGTCCAAAAATGCCTAATAACATTCTCTGAATTTTGATAATCCCTAGGATGCGTCGTTGTGCCTGGAGTGTTACCGTTATTTATTTTATAAACATTCTGTTATGCATTTGCAGTTAATATTACATATAAAAATTAAATATAAATATATGGCGATTCCACATACACGTGTAATAGCAGCCCTCGCTTTGCTCGGGCAGCTAACTCCACACTCCCTCTCGCAATATATTATTCAAACCGATCAACATGTATCAAAAAATTTAAACAGACTTTTGCAAATATGTTGGGGAAAAATCTTCATTTTTCCCAAGTGGACGGTCCGATATTTGAAGGCCTATTTCGAAATTCATGAAGAAGCATCAGATGTATTTCCTCATCCTTCACGTCTTCGGTTCTCAATACTGCATAAAAAATATCCGTGGTGTCTTCCACTGTTACAAAAATGTAGCCGCTTCCCGTTACATAATTGAAAGTGCCATCATAAAGCTTGGATCCCCTTGCTGAATAACGGTTACCCATTGCAAGCGCCTTAGCTTCCCATAGGTGATGAGGAACGCCATCAGGATGTGGAACAAATGCTAGCTGTTTGAGGTTTTCTTTCCCTTTAAAAAGGGTACCAGAGCGAATTCTAATCCAAACTTTATACCCTCTAAAAATATCCCGTTCTGCTTTCGGGTTTTTGATCCATTCAGGTATCTCTCCAGGCTCGATCTTGCTGGTGATCAGGCAACCAAAAACAGAATGATTCTCCATCTCAATCTGAACGTAACTCGCAGCACCTAATTTTGGTAGAAAAAGTTTACTTTATATACAGTTTCATACAATAACTGCAAGGTAGATCGTGAAAAAGATTTTCTGGTTCCTTTTTTTTCGGTTTTTTGTCATTGGTAGTAATAGTATTTGTACGTAGACGAGCGTGGAGCGCGAGGCAGCCGAGTTCCTATAAACACGCGAGACCGTAAAAAGACCACGCTGCAATGGCACGAAATATTTAATGTAATTAGAGTATGTTTTCCGAGATTCGTTGCTGACCTATGTCATAAATGGGTGAACTTTCGTGATTCCGACTGAGTTGAGATTTGACGCGCAGCTCCTGTCATCGTTGAGGATCACAAATAATATTCCTTAAGAGTTTTCTCTACAAACTTGCTCCCATTCAATTTCAGTTACCTCGACCCCCTCTACAACTCTCAAAACTATCACAAATTTAATTGAAAGATCCACTGCTCGTTTCCAAATTCTAAAAAACAAACCTAAATTTTGTTTGGAAATCCCTTCCCCCTCCTAAACCCTCAAAACTAGCTTCAGTTTCAGTTACGACCCCCTCTCCTTTTCTTACTCTCGAAAATGCCCTCACTTCAATATAGGGACCCCCTCTTCTTGTCCAATCTCTCGGAACCTGACCCGATTCCGTTTAAAGATTATCTTCTTATTCTTCCCGTTTTCCAGTTGATACTGTTCTACAACTGTGATGTAGCAGTTCTAGAATAGAAATGAATTGGTTCTGTAACCGGATAAGAACATACTTAAACCACGGTCCGAGTAATGTCGTCCGCAAATGGACGCAGAAGTTCTGTAACACTGTTACAGAACCATGTTCTACTAAGTATCCGTAACAATTCCTATACAGCGTCATATGTGGAAAAGAAAAATTTAGAATAATTCAGGAACAGTGTTCCGGAGGAACCATGTTCTGTAATATTGCTTTAACACATATTTAACAGTGTTATGATATATTTTTGTTCTGCAATAGTTCTAGAACAATTCTTTCACCGCATTATTCATCAAGAAGTATTTTCAGAACCATTTAGGAACATGGTTACAGAGGAAAATTTTTCTGTAATAGTGCTGCAACATCTATGTAACAATGTTGTAACAGGATTTGTTCTGTAACTATTCTGTAACATTCCTGTTCTCTACCAGTTCCATAACAGTGCTACAAGAATATTCAACTTAGAATTCATAATATTATTTAATTTACTAAAGAGCGCGACATCTCAAAACTGTTACATATGTCGGTACAATAACAGCGTTATAGAACAGTGTGAACCTAATGCTTTGTTCTTGGAACACATCTTACATTCTATCGACAAAAGTTCTAGCAGTTCGTTCTATATTAGTAACATCACAAAATACAAAAATTTTCACATATACCCTTGAGGTAATAGCGTTACAGAACAGTGTGACTTTTGTTCCGTTCTTGTAGCCCTTGTGACATTCAAGTGACAAAACAATTCTATCACACTATTATATTTTAGTTGCAGAACAAAACTCCAGAACTGGTACATATTCTTACAGTGACAGCGTTACAGAAGAATGCGATCTTCATTTTCCGTTCTTAGAACACGTGTGACATCCTAGTGACAGAACGACTGTATCACTCTGTTGTATATGAGTTACAGAACGGGATCCTCGAACTGTTACGTATTCTTACAGTAAAAGCGTTACAGAACAGCTTGACTTTGATGTTCCATTCTTGGAACACGCATGAAATTCTAGTGACAGATCAGTTCTATAACTATGTTCTATATTATTTACAGAATTATTACATACTCTTACAGTAACAGCGTTACAGAACAGTGCGATCTTCATGTTCCGTTCTTAGAACACGTGTGACATTCTAGTGACAGAACAACTCTATCACACTGTTCTATATTAGTTACGGAACAAAAATCCAGCACTGTTACATATCCTCAAACTAACAGCGTTACAGAACAGTGTGACTTTCATGTTCCGTTCATAGAACACGTGTGACATACTAGTGACAGAACAGTTCTATCACTCTGTTTTATATCAGTTACAGAAAAAAATTCCAGAATTGTTACGAATCCCCAGAGTAACAGCGTTACAGAACAGTGTGACCTTTATGTTTTGTAATTGGTATAGAACACAATTGTAACAATGTCATGTATAGGTGTTCCTTTTTCGTTATGTAACATGTACAGAACGTGTCCGCTGGGTTTGAACTAACTCCAATTTTAGTTAAGGACCACTCCCGTCTTCGAAACTCTTAGAGCAAGCCTAAATATGATTGGAGGATCCCCTATCCCCTTCTTTGTAGATTTTTCCAGGCGAAGAATTTAAATTTTGAAAGTTGTCACAAGTGAGAAATTAGATCGGTGTTTCTCACACACTAACATAGTCTCTATTTATGGTACATACTCTAATTAGTGCTTTATATTCAACTTGATACGTCAAATAGTCCAAAATAATGTATAATTCCAAAAAATGCGGTTAACTGGTGTTGAATTGTTAGAAATTTATTTTGTTACGAAATAAATATAAAATTTTGGCATGGTACTAAAATTTATTTATCAAAGGTATGCGTAATTATATGAACCTCTTCACAATATGTTTTTATTGCACTAGCAAAAATCCGAATTATTAAAAATTGAAGGTAATTTTTTTTTCATTTTGCAATTCAGTTAAATCCAACAGTTTTGTTGGTGATGTGAAAAGTATAAATTCCATATTTGACGATTACTTTGAGCTATCGCCGAAAGCATCCGAAATTATTAGTAGATCAAACGAAGAATTTATAGAATTGTTTGAAATAACTTCAGATACACCATTACTAACACAACAGCACAAATTCTGGTCTAGTGAGAAGAATAAGGAAATGCTACAAATATCTTCACGCGAATACATTTTTATACAATGTTATGAACTATGGCTTCGGGTTGATTTATTTTTTGAACTATTGAATCATATGACATTCTTACACTTGTTCTGAATATTTGGGTACTTTTGCATCTAATAGTTTACAGCTAAAATTAAATTTCATTTTACAAAACAGGAAATGATATATAATAAATTGTAAATCGTATAATTCTGAAAACTTATCGTAGTAAAGAGCATTTAAAAATATCGACAAAGATTTTTTACATTCTCATCATAATGAGAAGGTATTGGTTTTATGTTAAAATTGACTTTCGCCGAATTTATGAAATCTCCACGTTTTGAGACCTCCTGATTCGAAAAAAGTAGTTTTTACGTTGGTGTCTGTCTGTGTGGGGGGAGCATTTTGAACATTTTTTTTGGCTTTTTTCCAAGACTCAAAAACTGTAAGTACGGTTTTTCTGAGGAGGTGAAAAATAGAACAATTTATTCTCACGATTTTTTTTTATAAAAACAAAATTTTCAGAGTTGTGGCATTTGCAAAATTCAAAAACATAGATGAAAATGAGAATTTTTAGCCAAATAAAGCAAGATTGAGAAGGAAGGTCAGGGAGAAAAAATGTTTCTTCTTGGGAGCCCTGCAAGATGGTGAATACAACTTTTTGGATTTTCTCAAAAAATAGAAAAGTCCTATTTTTATCGCACAAAAAATAATGAAAAATAATCTGTGAACTCGATAACTTTCGAAAGAATGATCATATTCGATCGTGCTTCGGCTTCCATTTTCAGGGACCAAAAATACAAGTCGATTTCGTGAACCATCTGTTTTGCATCAAAAATAAGAGAGGGGGAGAATTTTGAAAATTTTATTGGATTTTTTGTCTAAGACTCAAAAATTGTAAGTACGGTTTCTTGTGGTAGGTAAAAAGTGAAACAATTTATCCTTATGATTTTTTTTGATAAAAACAAAATTGTCAGAATCGTGGCATTTTCAAAATTCGAAAATATAAACGAAAATGAGCATTTTTAGCCAAACCACGCAAGATATGAAAAACAGTTTAGAGAAAAAAAAACTTTCGTTATTGGGAGCCCTCCAGGATGATCTTTACAACTTTTCGAGTTTCTCGAAAAAAAGAAAATTCAAATTTTGATCACACAAAAAATAATGAAAAATAGAAAGATTAATTTTTCAGTCAAACTATTCAAGCTACGGGAAAATATATATGAACTAAAATTGTGCACCAAGGCAAGATCTAAAAATTTGGTACAATTAACTTTTTGACAGGACAAGTAGTTTTTGCTTCAATCGTAAAAAATAAAATTGAAAATTGAAAAGTTAGACTTCTAGAAAAACTACGCAACACGTGAAAAAAATTAGGCAACAGAACTCCTCTACCGCTTTCGACAAACTTTGATCGAGTGCGCAGCACGAGACACGCGATGAAAATATATTTGTTGAAGCCAGAGAAGCTTTAACAAAAGAGAATTCATGCTCATCAAATTAACGTAATCGACATTTCGCCTTTGAGTTTCACAAGCTTTTTACAGAACTGTAGGAAGGTACAAAGGCCGAGGGCGTAGCGCGAGGTGAGATTACCATCGAGCGCGATTGCTGCAACAATCAGAAATTTACCGGTTCACAAGCTTGCAAATAAAATGGGTCTTGAAAAATGCGAAAAGGAATATAAAACCTTTGTTTAAATAATTATTCCATATTTATATCACACTTACAATTGAAATAATCAAAGCCCAGCAATGTGAGGAGCAGGATGGATACAGTAATCCCCATTTTGTCAAAAAGGTCACTGTGACAGTTGAATAAATCTGGAAGAAATGTGTGTGAATGTTAGTCGAAAAATAACTGGTATATATACCAGCTTTTTCAATGACACACTCTGGTTATTCTCTAAATCAAACAGAGTGTGTAGAACTCATATTATAGTAATAAAGTGGAATAAAGATAAGAAAAAAGAATGTGCGTTGGAAACCGCTTGATGTTTTCGGGAGCAATTTCAACTTTGATTCAGAGGGCGGAAATTGAACAAGAATCCTTGTTCTATGACAGAATGTGTTTGGCGTGAAAATTCTATTTCCTTTTGCAATGGAAATTTAATAATACTTGAAATCATCCTCTCCAAACTTTAAAAAAAGGAACTTACTTTATTTGTGACTTATGACACAAAATGTTGTAAATAAGTTTAATTCTGACTCGAAACAGGAAATGTTTTGAAATAGATGTAATTGTTACTTGGAACAGAGAATTTATGTACACAATTAGAATTCACATTTTGGAACACGGGACTTCCGTCAAGAATTATGATTTAGTTATCATATTTACTAAGTCGATTGCTCGGAATCAAAAACGTTGTAGACTATGATAGCATAGTCGAAATTTCATTTTCATCGAGGGATTTCTATACGCAGCTCCAAGCAGGAACTATATTTTAAAATATTTAAAAATTAGTTTGAGTCATTTTTTTCCTTTTACTGTTGGATCTACCTTGTAAGATATGACATTGTTTGTCTTCTTTCTCGTGCAAGTCGACAGAAAAATAATAAAACCAAGATTACCTAATTTGAAGCTATTTTTATTTGTCACTACTCATGCTTGAAGAATTTCCGGTAATAATACAATACTTCATACGATGAATTGCAGATGTTAAAAATCCTTGATTAGACCATTTAATATGTAAGGTTTCCGACTGGGCATTTCTCGGACTTTCATCAGCATAAGGCAGCAGCACAGAGAATTTGAGGTTTTAAGTTTAGAATCAATTCGGTCAGTCTAATATTTTGGAGCTGATACAATTTATGAAAAAAACCTCAGCAATAGTATTTTCAAATTTTTCGGCTTTGACTTTCACAATTCCTGAAGGCCGGATTCATTTCCAGTCGGGCAGGCTGTGTAAGCTCAAGTCGCAGAATCGTTCCAAAATAAATTATGTTGTTTTTGAACTTTTGATGCTCGTAATTTCGTTCATCGGGAATTTATCGAAAAAAAATTCAAAGTCTTCAAGTATTTGAACAAGTACATATATTTGGCATTTCTTTCCGGATCCCTATAAATCTTATTAGTCCGTTTCAGATTCCATGACAAAATTGTAAAAACTCTGGAAATTGACAGAATGGCGGTGCTTTTTTTGAAAATTTTCAAACTCAATTTTCTCAAAAACCCAGCGTTTCTTTTTCTGTTGATTTTTTCTAAGTTAGTACGAATATAAATCATATATTACATATGAGTTTACCTTGTGCCAGCGTCTTGGAAAGGAGAAAGAATTTTTTTTTCCTCCGAAAGAGTAAAAATTCACGATTTCAGCAGGAACAAGAAGAGATGTGAAAAAGGTTCAATGATCAAAGTTAGTACTTTAAAAAAGTTCTACAAAAAAGTGCATTGGCGATTTTTTCTATCTTGCGTCGTTATTGAAATATTTACTGAAATATGAATAAATGCATATTTCCACTGACATAAATAATCAAAGAAGGTTTAAATCAACAGGAGAAACCAATTTTTTTAAACAATGATAAACTAAAAATGTGAACAGTCGAAGAAAATCTGCAATATTTACTTTTCTTGTTTACCTGATTTATTTCAGCGAATATTTCAATAAAGACGCAAGATAGAAAAAATCGCTAGAAAACATGTTTGTAGAACTTTTTAAAGGAGTAAGTCTGATTCTTGAACCTTTTTCACATCTCTACTTGTTTCTGCAGGAATCGTGAATTTTCACTCTTTTGGAGGAAAAAAATTCTTTTTCCTTTCCAAGACGCAGGCACAAGGTAAACTCATATGGAATATATTATTTATGTTCGTACTAACTTGAAAAAAAACCAACAGAAAAAAAACGCTGGGGTTTTTGAGAAAACTGAGTTTGAAAATTTTCAAAAAAAACGCCGCCATTCTGTAAATTTTCAGAGTTTTGACAATTTTCTCATGGAATCTGAAGCGGACTAATAAGATCTATAGGAATCCGGAAAGAAATGCCAAAATCTGTATTTGTTCAAATTCTAGAAGATTTCAAAAATTTTTTTCGATAAATTCCCGATGAATGACATCACGAGCATCAAAAGTTCAAACGCTCCTAAGTTTGTCAAAAAAATTTTTATATCAAATCGGTAAAATACGTCTCGTCTAAATTCCTTTGAAAAACAACATATCTTATTTTGGAACGATTCTGCGACTTGAGCTTACACAGCTTGCCCGACTGAAAATGAATTCGACCTTTAGTAATAATATTTACAAGCTCTTTAGAGCTAGAGAAATTTGACAAATTTCAGAAATACAATACAACCCACCAGAATTCCGCGCTAATTTTGGGCTCTCCGAAAGTACAAAAATCAATTTAGAAAAGAACACCGCTTTGACAAAAAAACCACTACCAAAATAAAATATGCTTTGTACTAACATTTGAGCATATCAGAATTATGGGCTATTTTTGGGCACCAATACCGATTTTTGGGCTTTTTTGTTTTTCTCAATAAGCCTATATTATTTCGAGATTATGACGCCAGGACCATCATCCGAGCACGTTTGACGAATCGGAAGAAAAGATCCACCAGAATTCAGGGGTTTCTTATGCTCTTCATAAGTACAAGAAAGACCATCAAAAAACCTCCTTTCACATAGGAGTTACTCTCAAAATGAAATATGCCCTTTATTCAAATACAGGCCTTTAAGATTTGGTATTTTCTTGGGCTCTCTACCAGTGCAGAAAAACAGAACTTTATATTTCTTTCAGATGACCATCAAGTCATAACCTGCACAAAACCAAAACACACTTTTTTAGAAACCAGAATTTTGCGCTGTTTTCATGCTTTCTTTCGGACTTTTTTGGCCCACAATTCCGGTTTCTTGGGTCGAGCATTTTCTTTTACGATAAAATTTTTTGTGCAGATGCTAGCTTGAATCAAGCTAGCAATTCTAATACATGGGAATTCGAAAAAAATTAAGAATAAAGTCGTACAGAATTCGGGAATCCTCTTGGGATCTTGAATGCATCAATAACCAATCTTGGAAAACCACCTTCACGTACAAATATCAATTTCGATTTTTGAGCTTTAACCTTAACGCTGAAAATGCCCTTGTATGACGTAGACCTGACTTTGATGAAAAATAACTCTCTAACAGATCTTTGAACGCCAATCCATTCAATCATTTTTGAGCTCCTCGAAAATACCCAGTCTGATATTCGGTCTGCAACCCATCACGCTGAAAACATCCTCTTGTATTACGCAGATCTGACTTTGACGAAAAATAATTCATTACCAGATTTTTGAAAGTCAATTAATTCAATTATTTTTCGGCTCCTCGAAACTAGACACTTTGATTTTTGGACTGCAACCCTTAACGCTGAAAATAACTGCTTTGGAGAACCTCCTTTACTGATGTTATATTCTAAATGCAGCTTTCAGGTACACCTTGGTATTCGTAATATCCTCCAGAGCTAAGGTGTCTAATAACACTTCCTTCATCAAGCTCAGGGTCTTCATTTATACCTGCTATTCGTCCACGTTTCAGATGAATCTTGGCACACTTATCCAATCCAAAGTCCATACCGATTTCTCATGTGTACCTCCAGACGACACTAAGAGCGTCTACCAGATGTTGTTTTGCAGAAGTCTTCCATATAAAATACATGAGTGATCTTATGCTCACGAACATTAGTTCTACCACAAAGGTATCCATGAGAATCACGGAGTGTGAGGAATAGAGGCAATAGTGTGATGCAGAAGAGGAGAGGGCTCATCGCGCACACTGAAAGACACCTCTCTTAGAATGGACACTGTTAGTAGTCACACAATGCTTTCCAGGAGTGAGAGTAACTCTGGTCTTTCAAAGAGGCATTGATCTTTCAATGCATCTGCTATATCTGAATGAACCATCAAGGTTTTTAAGAGAAAAATAATAACTCTATGGGGTGTTAAATCAAAAGCTTTCTGATAATCAATAACGGCCATCAAGAGACTGCGCTTGTGGTATGCAGCGTCTTTGCAGACACTCCTGTCGATCAACATGTTTTCCAGACAGCCTGCTGCAACTCTTTTTAATCCTCGTTGTTTTTTAAATCTCACTTCATACAGGTCCAATTATCCGAACAATCCTGTAATTCAGGATAGACGTAAAGACCCTATAATCGCGTTCAGACAAGTTACTTGCCTTAGCTCCTTAAGTTGGACAAGTCGCCTTTCTTCGGTAGGATGCGGAATAAGAATCTCCGACTCCATATATGATGTCTCGACTTCTTCGGACTCTGGTGGATCTTAGACAAAACCGAAGGATCACTGAAGAGGGGCGATGTGTAAGCAAGAAACTTTTGATTTTCCCTGACCCATCCCTCCCTATTTTTATTTTTCCTCCTTGCGTCGGATAGTACTCGTATTTTGTCAACAGTGTGCTGCTTGATGATCATCAGCTTTGACATTTTCAATGTGTGATGATGGATCTTCATTTCATGAGCAAACTTTCGGACCCTTGCCGTAAAAGGCTTACCAGATTTTATGTAGTCAATCACACACTGCATAAGGGACGCGTTTTGTCTTCCAAAGCCAATCTTCTTGTTTCGTCAATGTAGGCGCTTTTTAGTTTTTCCATCAATCCTTGGTTTGAACCTACGATTCAAATCAGCCAAAGCTTTCACCGCTTCATAAAATGAACGAGTGATATTCCAGAATTTGGTAGCATCCATTTCAGCCAGATCATGGGACTTGGAAGGAACCTGAATGTTAATGTTCCTCCTTGTTTCTTATAGGGGTGCTACCATCTAGACGGCCGATTTCAGGCCATTTTTCAAAATAAAAATTCTGAGTTACAAAGCGACATAAAATGTTCCGGTTTTTCGCATGTTGATCCTAATGTATTTGGAGTATAAAAACACATTTTTGCTTTGGACAAAATTTATTGTCTCTGTCAGTTATACAGCGGTCAATATGACGTTGTCAAAAAAACTGTCACTGCTCGGCAATGATAATTCTCCGAAAGTAAAAATCTGAAATAGGAATCGATTCGCATTTATTGATCTGCATAAGATTCTTTGGCGCTCCTTCCACGGTCAATCCAAAATTTCGATTTTTAAGGAAATGGCGGTCAAACGAAAAAAGTTGTCCATTCTTGACGCTTTTTTTCAACTTTATAGCGCTCAAAAATATATTGAATATTAAAATTTTAGAACGTGCGAGAAAAAAGCGCCGAAGAAAAGTATATAGAACATATTGCAAAAAATTTCAAGTCAATACTTCCAGCAGTTCCTGAGAAAACTCATCGCCCAGCTCAAAAAATGTGGTTTCGAGAAAAACGCGTTTACATTCACCGTCTACCTGGACACTTTTTCAGTGTACTTTTCGGCCTTGAAAATGTTTCCTCAGGGGGTTCTCGGAGTTGCTTATTACAAATTCAGCATTATCATTGCAAATTTACTTCGTTTACACAATTTGTTTAAACATCCACGAGAAAAAATGCGTCTAAAAAATGTTTTATCGAATTTTTTTGTCGTGACATAACAACAATATCGAATATCTATAAAGAAAAGCGCGAAACATGAGAATTTCGTCCTTCGATAGAGAGTTGGATATCGTTTTCTTGGTTTTCACGGGCAGTGATGATGAATATGACATTATTTTGCAAAAATTAATTTGTTTAACAAAATTGTTTAAACAAAATAATTTCGCAATAATAATACTGAATTTGTGATCAGCGACCCCGCAAACCCCCGAGTATGAATTTTTGAACCATATTATTAAATTATATAATCGTTATGGTCAAATGTTAAAATCGGATAAAACAAAAATTGTTTAACGAGTAAAAAAGTGCTTATCGAGTTCGCGGAGTGGAAAACGGCTTTGCAGGGTGAAAGAATACAGTATAAGGTACAATAAAAAGCAAGAAAAATCGATTTTTTCAAACTTCTAAACGGTAACACCCCCTTAACACTTGCTGTGAAAAGTATGAGAGCTCAGGATGCTTCTGGCACCACAGAGTTTGCAGGCGCGCCATGTAACCTCTGCCATTAGGGATAGTACTGGCATCATAGGAAGTAAGCAGATCATTATCAAGTGGATCCGTTCGTAGAGAAAGTCATTTGTCACACCGGTTTTCCATCTTCTTTCCATTTATTTCAGTATTCCAGACTCTAGAATGATCAGCAATACTAACCGAACCATTGGCAGGTGCTCTGCGCGTTCGATCATTTTGAACCACATTTATAACTGGATAAGGGTTTTGTGTTTCCATAATTATTCCCACGAGTAGCTAGAGAAGGGATTGTCTACCCTCGCAGAGCCCCGAATGCGAGAGCAAGGCTGTATACTTCAGGAGGTCGCCCGATATCCTGGAGACACCGTGAAGGACATCACACCCTAGTGCCATTCAGCTTTCAGCACGGTTGTTTACGCCTGAACTTGGGAGTTTTCACTTCGGGACCATCCCTGGACATTTTTGCGCGACTGCTTTTTAGTTTTTGTAACCATATTCAGCAGAAACCCTCGGCACAGGGACCCTCTATCCGCAACCTGAGGACGCGTTCGGTGGCTTCGTCATAGGCCCATCAGTTCGATGCCAAAGGAATCGAACCGAACCGTATGGCGATCTTGCCAGGATACGAACCTGGAATCTTCTTCTTGATATATCTATACGTCGAAGTTACTATTCGGTTCGGTTCCTTCGGAAGTAAACTTGTCGACCTATGACAAAGCCACCGAACATGTCCTCAGGTCGCGGATGGAGGGGCACTGTGTCGATAGTTTCTGCTTAATATGTTTATGAAAACTGATAAGCATTCGCGGACAATCGTCCGGTAACCTTTCGCGAACAAGAGATGTACGCAAAACGTTTCTTCAACCACTGCAAGAACAAACCGAACACGAAAATCAGGAAGCGACATTGAGACGAACTGGTGAAGCAAGGCTTCCCTAAAAGGTGATGGCGATTTTGGGACGAGGAGAAAAATTAACATTCAGTGTACTTCCAAGTCCTATGACCTGCCTGGAATGGATGGTACCCTTCGTGAGGATCTTTAAAAGGTTTCTGACCTCTGGACCATCTTTTGTTAACTTTATGATGCAGCAAAAATTTTAGCTGATTTGAATCGATGACTTGAACCAGCGATTGATGAGAAGACTAGAAATAGCTTGCACCAGCTAAACAAGAAGAATGGCTGGGCAAGACAAAACGCGTCCTGTATGCAGTATGTCATTGACTACATAAAATCCGGTAAGCTTTTCACGGCAAGAGACCGAAAGTTCGCTCATGGAATGCGGATGCATCAACACAGATTAAAAATGTAAAAGCCGATTACCATCAAGCAGCACATTCTTGACAAAATACGAGTACTACCTGACGCAAGGAATAGAATTGAACAGAGGGAGGGATGAGTCAGGGAGAGTCAAAAGTTTCTCGCTGACCCATCGCGCCTCTTTAGCGATCCTCCTGTTTTTGTCAAAAATCCACTATCCACTCATATCTCTCGCACTTTACGATTCTCATGTGCACCTGTCTCAAAGATCTATGCTTCTGGAAGAGAACATCTCGAAGATACCCTGAGTATCGTCAAGGGGTACACACAAGAAATCAGGATGGACTTTGTGTTGGATAAGTGTAGCCAGATTCATATGATACGTCTGAGAATGGCAGGTATAGATACGGAACCTGAGATACGGAACCTGGAAGTGCTATTAGACACCTTATCGCTGGGAAGACCTACAAATATCTTTGCTTGTCTCAGAGCCGCATTCAGAATACAACATCAGTGAAAGCGGTTTTTCAAAGCAGATACAAATACCTTCTCCAACGGATTTGGTTGTTCAACCTGACGTCGTTGGATAAGATATCTGCGACCAATATGCTTGTTGTCCTGGTTCTACTCTTCTTGTTTGGAGTAGTTGCATTGACGGAGAACGAGCTAAGGGTCCTTGATATTACTACGCGCAAGAGAATGCCTATGCAGAAAAGCTTGTATATTAACTAGTCCGTTTTGTGCTTTTACATCGCATGCCGCAAGGGCAATTTCGGACTCCTCAATCTCCAATGCCTCCACAACTTATTTATTCTAAGTTGTGCTCATGTCATCGAAAATGGTAGAGATCCTCTCCTGGAAATGGTCAGAAGTCACGAAATGAGTGGGGAAGGAGCACTCCTTCACAAAGACGCACATTAGGCAGCTGAAACCCTAGGCCTGAACCTTAACATCAGAAGTGAGGTAAGTGCACCGCTCCATCAAGATGCCTTACTTTTCAAAGAACAGGTGAAGAAAGCAGAATCAAAAACTTCCTGAAACAACATGAAGATAAGGGGATGCATGAAAACTTTAACAAAAATGAAAAAGATCAATCCTTGTCACATAAGTCAACGTTTGTTTTTCTAAAATCATCTGGACTCAATTTAAGAACAGAGGGTTTAATTTTTTCGTGTCAAGACGGTGCGATTTCCACCTTAGCATACCGTAGAAGATATCACGTCAAGATTTTTCCACCGATAGGGTCAGGGCGTGTCTTAAACTCTCCCTAAGCACCTATAGCATATACTATCCAATTGCCCGATTCACGCAGGAACAATATATTTCGACAGGGGATAGAGTCTGTTTTCGAGAAAAATGAGTAACGAATCTAATAGAACTACGATTTCTCAACCATAGTGCCTATCCAACACGTAAAACCCGACATCTTGCTACTCGACAAACGTGACCGAACTATGTTCAGGATAAAATTTAGACTTTGGCCGGCTACAACATCAGAGTGAATGAAATTGAGAGGAAGGAGAGGTAGAGAGATCTCAGAGAACACCTGCAGCGGTAACATCAAGGATATTCGTTTGTAATGATTGTTGGGTCACTTCATGTCCTCAAGACGTACGAGGATTCAGCTGGCTATCCACTGTGATCTTGTCGTGCATGCGTTCACTCATCTCACGGTCGTGGGAAATGGCCATAGGTGTATCTCAGCGCGTTTCTACTGGGAGATTGTGCCATTTTCCCAATGACAGTTGCTTGCAGGAGGACCCTGAGGTGATTGTTCAACCCATTTTATAAATGCGTCAGAGTTATTAATATCAAAGCTGGAACTACACCGCGGCAACCGGGGCAATACCCCGGGGCTCCCGGTTTCGGGGAGCCCCTCAAGCAAAGGACAAAAACAGAAATTTTTTTCTGAAGTACAAGCATTTTTAGCAATGTCTCATTGTTCTTTTTTATGTGAAAATTTATCAACTGATTGATTTACTTATTTTTAATAATAAATGCTAAGGTGGAAAATCTGTTCAATAAAATAACCTCTAAACCTTTAGGATTCTGTACAAATCTTGCGCTTAGAGGAAAAACTTTATAGTTAGAAGTGTGAGATTTTATAAGCGTAAAGAATTAATCATTTTTATGGAGCCTTTTTTCGAAGATACCCTTCTTTCGGATATACATATCCGTACTCCATAGTAAAAACATGCAGGTTACATTCGTTTGCAGAAACGTATGGTGTCCATGGTGACGCTGACGGAACTGAATGAACTTCAAACATCTCAGTTTTGTTAATAACATTATGTTTCATTATATATATATACATGTACGTACATCATTGAAATAAAAGAGGTACACAGAAAGAAATTTGGAACAACAGCGGCACTTACAGGCAACTTCGTTGCGTTAAACTGTAGTACTCCAACACGCCTTCTGTTTATGACAATTGTTCTCCCTGTCAGAGAACGCTACCTTCACAGTGTGGGCAACTGTCGTCTTAGAAGCAGATAAAGTAACCTTATGAGACAGACGCGTTTTCAAAATTGGTGTTGCCGCTGCTTTCATGCCTTGGTTGCGCTGGCCTACTACTATGAATGCAGCAGCTGTCAAAAATTTCTTTCCGTGTATCATCTATTTTGTAAGAGCCTAATTTATGTACAACGGAATAATATTTATATTCGAATTGAGAGATCCATCGCGCTCCACGTTAAAGCAGTGCTACCCCGTCTATTGTAAAAAAGGAATGCTACCAACTTTATAGCTCGATTATGGAAAAAACAGTTGTTCTTATCACCTCGAATAATGTAGCAAAGTCAGGCAAACATTCAAACCACATTGAAAAGTCCAAACAAAACTTCTATAAATATTCCAAGAAGAAAACGAAGTTATAAAAGCGGCGCCCAAAAAAGGCGTGGAAAACAAAGAAAAATTGACGAAGTTACAAAAACCGTGTAATGGAGAGATCGAAGGGTTTTTTGAAACAGTGTCTGTATACGAGTTTTTCGGTCACAGCATAAGTCGAAGGGGACAATTTCAAAGCTTTTATGAGGAAAATGCACTGACTCTGGAAACTTTTGAACCGACTCGTTATTCGGAAGGTATGACACGCTTTATGGTTTCAAAAAGAGGTTTTGTGAAATACTTAGAAGTTTGAGCCAGATAATATTGAAAACAAAAAATCAAATGAGAAAAACGCTGCGTTAGGAATTCAAAAGAAAATCGAAAATT
>WSXT02205067.1:0-18305 GCA_011762715.2 Neuroterus valhalla | reverse complement strand
TTCCTAATTCCTCTCTCAGCATATAACCTGGACAACTCCAGCTCAGCCCCATGACCCATCTCAGGAATCTCTCTTGCTGACCTTCCACACTCTTGTATTCCTTCCAACCCCATATCTCCTCCGCAACTTACCACTGACCATACTAATATATAGAAAATCCACACCCTCATCCTCCAATCGTCCCTGTACCTTCTCTTTCCTATTTCCTACACTTCTCCCATTACTTTACTCGCACAATCCACTCTCTTCTTCACCTGCAATTCGTTTCCTCCTCCTGCTTTGAACGTTATTCATTTTCCATTCATACTCTACCCTAGATCTTCTCTTTCTAAAGCACATCCTCTTAGTCTTACTCACATTTATCCTCATGTCCTTTTCTCTTATATACTCTTCAAACGCTCTCACCATCAGATTTATCCCTTCCTCGTCATCTGCTACTACCACTACATCGTCTGCGTATGCCAGCGGAAAGAGTTTGCCTGTTCCTAGTATCGCCCCCCCTTTTCCTTTCCTATCCATCTTCTCCTCTAAGTCTGCCATTAGGACGCAAAACATTAGAGGACTTAACGGACACCCTTGGCTTAGTCCTCGCCCTGTCCAGAATTCATCTCCTTTTTTTCTCCTATCTTGACCCTTATCTTTGTCTCCATAAATATCTTTTTTATCCTGTCTATCAAAGCGTCTTCCATTCCTCTTTCTTTCATGGCCTTCCAAAGGACTCTTCTGTTCACGGAATCAAACGCTGCTCTGAAATCCACCAACAGCGCAAAAAGTTTCTCTCACTTTCGACTCGAAGTTTCTATTTACCAAATAATCGAGCACATATTTATTATCTATGGTTCCCATACCCTTTCTGAAGCCCGTTTGGTTATGTGGTATACTTCCCCTTTCTTCCACTTGTCTTTCTACTCTCTTCCTTAGTAATTCCGCGTAAATTTTATAGCCTTCTGACATGAGCGTGATACCCCTATACTCCTCTACCTTACTTCCCTCTCTTTTCTTAATCAACGGTACTACCAGGCCTGTCTTCCATTCTTCCGGTCACCCTTCGCCTCTCCAGACCTTATTGCAAATCTTCCACATCTCTTCTTTCACCCCTTCTCCGCCGTATTTCAGTGCTTCATTCTCCACGCCATCTTCACCAGTTGCTATGTTTCTTTTCTGTTTCATGATTGCGTCAATTACCTCTTCCCGACTAATGTCATCCCCCCTATCCTCATCTCCCGCTACTGCCTTTCTTCCTTCGCCCTTTCCCCTATTTTCCACTCCCCCTAGCAAAGACTTGAAATACTCTGTCCATTCGTCCATTCCTATTTCCTCATTTATTCCCTTCCTTCCCCTTCTTTCCCTGTTCATAACTTCCCATTTCCTCCCTTCCCTTGCTGCTCTCTTGACTTCTTTCATGTATCTTACTGTTTCCTGCTGTCTCTTTTCGCTTAACATCCTTTCGTGCGTTCTTCTCCTTCTATTAAGTTCTCTTTTCTCTAGTTCCCCTTTCCTCCATTTTTCTACACTTTCCTTCATCCTGACTTTACTTTCCCTACATTTATCATCCCACCATCCCCTCCTTCTCTCCTCTCCATCTTCTATCGGTCTTATCTTCTCCCTCACCTTCTCAATCCTTGTTTTGAGTTTTTCTAGCAGCGTGTCTACACCTCCTTCTTCCATACTCCCTGCCTTCCAATTTTCCATATTTTCTCTGAATTCTCTCAACTTATCCAACCCCCAACTGCCCACGTTTGATCTTCTTGCCTTTACTTCCTTTCTCTTCCCTCTGCGTGCTCGGAACCTATCTCGTTACCCACTTCCATTCTTACCCCAGCAGATCAAGAAGCCTCTTATCCTCCCTATCCACCTCTCCATGTTTTGAATATTCTCAGGAAGATTTTTCTCCTTACCATTGTCCCGTCATTTCCTTCCTTGTTATTATCTTTCTTAACCGCTATTTCCTCTCTAACCCCTGACAACATTCCACCCATCCCTCGCCTTTTAACGTGATCTTTGCTTGCTGACTCCATCTCCCACACATATCCTTTCGGTAATCTTTTCTGCAATAATTTCCACTTCTTTTTATCTACCCACGTTTCGCTCATCATCATCACGTCCCTCTTATGTACTTTCCCCAGAACCCTCTGTCCTTGTTTTTCAACTCTGACACATTCCAAAAGGCTATTCTTCCGTCTTTCTTTTCCTCTTTCTTCCTTGCTTCCAAGTCCTCCTGCTTTTTCGTAAGTCCCAAATGGGTAGCTGTATTTTCTTTACCATATCCTTTCTCCTTTTCATTTGACACTTGTTTGATACCCTCTCTTAATTCTTCTGCGTCGTTGTCCCACAACCAGACCTTTCCGTTTATCCATATCCTTTCCTTCCCTAATCTTACTTTGCTACCTTTTGTCCTCTCATCCCACGCCTTCTGTCTGATAAGCCACTTTCTTTTCCTCTCCAACCACGTCAAGTCTTCTTCAATTCTTCCTTTTCTTCCCTTCAACAACTTCTTCTTCCCCAAAATCTCATACCTCTCCTCTTCGCTACCTACTTTTACTTAAAACATGTATCCTTTCCTGTCCTCCTTCCCTTCTAATTTTTTTATCTCTTCCAGAGTGACCTGTGCACCAATAAATTTCATTAAGTTATTAATTCCTTTTTCTCCATTTGCACTGTCTACTTTCATACCCTTAATTATTATATTTTTCTTTATCTTTGTTTCTTCTCTTCCTTCTATTTTCCTTCCCACCGCCTTAAGTCTTACTCCCAACCTTTCATCCACCACATTCCTACTTGCGTCATATTCCTCCGCGACTCTGCTAACCCCTGCATCTGCCCCTTTTCTTCCCATTATCAATTCCAATCTGTTCATTCTTTCCTCTAACGCATTTATCTCTTTTCTCACTTTTCCTTCACTCTCTTGCTGCCTCTTCTCTGTCTCTTCCAATTTGCTCCAAATCTTATCTTTTTCCACTTTCCATTTTTCTTCCCATTCTTCCCATTTCCTTCGGACTGCTGTTACCTCCCTTTTCACCTCCTTCCCTTGCTTTTCCGCATCATCAAATCTTTCCCAAATCTCCTCTCTAAATTTTTCCAACTTTCCCCACGTTTCTTCCCTAGAACGAATTGTCAGGGCTTTTATCTTCTCGAACATCCCTGACTCTCAGCCAGTTAGTGCTGCCGCCTCGGAGAGGTTGCCAGCACTGTTACTGCTTTCACTCTCTGACTCACGCTCCTCTTCCTTTTCTAAGCGCTTTCTGTCTCTTTTTGCGTCCGTCTCATCATTCCCCTCTGACTGCCGCCTGTTATGCACAGTTGGACTGCGCCCCACCATTTTATGATCCACTTTTCTCCCCTTGCCCCCCTTCGTCCCTTGCCTGTCACTCATCACTCATTTTCAAAAAACAACCAAAACACACAAAAAAACCACCGTTATCACTTCATTCCAGAACCCTTTCATACGCACATGCACTCGACCACCATCCACTCGCACCGTAACCACTCTTAAACCTGCCAGTCCACACAGTTTCTCCCCTTCAGCAACGTAACCTCCAATCCCACTCTGATCAAAAACCAAAGATTTTTGCCCTCCCACACAACTCAAACCTCTCCCTCCACGCACACTATCACTTTCACTCCTGTTTTCTTCAATCACCATACACTCACCGTATTTCCTCAATTCTCCCCTGCACACCAGCCAAAAAACGACAGCACTTCACAATTCGCGTGTTACCTCTACTGGCACTGGAAACGGAAGCCTAATAAAGAGTTAAAACAGAGTTTTCATTAAAAAAAATTATCAATCAATCATTAAAAATAAAACTGTATGAATAATAATGAAGAAAAATTCATTTGTATTTGTCTATTTCCGTCCGGATTGTATAAAAAAAAAAAAATTGAATTTAAAATTAGTCCGCAAATTTCTGGAATTTTGTCCGGAGTATGAAATCTGAAATTATTTTTTGTAAAGTGAAATCCGAAATTCGGCCGCTTTCGTCCTGATTGTACCCAACAAGGAATGGGACTCAAAATCAGTCCGCTTCCGTCCGGCATCAATCCGGTGTAGAAAATAAGGAAAAAAAATTTCAAGCGGAGTCCGAAATTAGTCGATACCTGTCTGGAATTCGTCCGGAGTATTAAATCTGAAATTATTTTTTGCAAAGCGGAATTCGAAATTCGTCCACTTTTGCCCGGATAGTATCCAACAATAAATAGGACACAAAACCAGTCTGCATCTGACCGGAGTATGAAATCTGAAATAATTATTTTGAGTGCATTCCGAAATTAGTCTGTTTTCGTCCGGATTGTATCCAACAAACAATGATATCCAAAATCGGTTCGCACCTGTCTGGAAGTGGTCCAGAGTATAAAACTGAAACAATGTTTTCACGTGGATTCCGAAATTAGTCGGCGTGTAACCAGAATCCGTTTGAAGTATAAAATCTGAAATTTTGTTTTTGAAGTGGAACCTACTTGAACTCATAACCAAAAAAGAATTCGCGATAAAAAAAATTTACAATTCTCTGGATTTATTTCAAAAAGCATTCATTCATCAGAAAAGAAGAAATCCTGAACCCGTAAGTTAATAAAACTTTTAGAGCAAAAAATTGTTTATGAAATGGGTCACAAAAATTTGTCATGCGGCCCTGCACAGCTGCAACTTCTATTTTTTATCTTACACTTTAAGTTAGGTTAGCTGCGATGATTTTTTAGGAATGCGAATGCGACTTCCGAACTGAGCCGAATACATCACGATCACCTGATAAACCAGTTTGGCATTCCAAACTGAAACCATTCAAATGTTACTTGGAGTTCCGAACTGAACCGAATAGATTACGACGACCTAATAAACCCTTGTTTAGTATTCCAAACTGACACCATTGCAGTATCTAAATGGAATTCCGAACTGAGCCATTATAAATTTATAAAGTTATAAAGTCCAGCCTAAAAAGTAGCACATTGTCCGTCCATAATCATTTATTAAAAATGTAACAAGTGTTTTAAACCATCCAGGATATTGTCCTGAGGATTGTACATTTTTTTACGTCATAATAATAATTTGTACTAAATTTCCCTTATTAATATGACATCTACTGTCGTATCAAAGAAAATTTGTTGAACTTGTTTAATGCGAATTCGAGACATACCTGTTTTATCTGGTATTTTTACTGTCAATATAAATTTAGAGTTCTATTCATTCTTGGAACTTATATCTTTTCATCTATCTTTGATTTCATCAATAAGCTTCAGCGTCTTTCGTGTGTAAAAAAAATGACTTAGAAAGAATGCACATCTGCATTGAAACGCTTCATCAACGTTGAAAACACCTGGAATATACTGCAATTTAGCCACTAATGAACTGTTAATTCATTTACCCAGTCAAAGGATAATAATTTCATTGAAATTATTCTACTAGAAGTTCTTCTTCCTATGTCTAATTTTCTTCGGGAATGACTTAAATTGAAGTTATTAGCATGTAGTACTGAGATAGTAAATGAAATTTTTCTAATAATACCCATATAACACTTCTGTCTAATAAATTTGGTTTCAAAAGATCCTAAAATCCATAAACTTATTATTTATTTCTTCGAAATTTTAATGAAATCCACAATTGAAAAGACTAATAATGGAAGAAAACGAATTCCTCTTTCGAGAAATGCTCGAAAAACTTTAAAAAAATAAAAATGATTGAATAATAGATGAGAACACACTCTAAGCTAGTACTTTGTTTATAAAATTTCATTTTGTTCATTATTTCATGTAAAACATCTTGAACTAATGTTACTTGGGCAAACATTCATTCCTCTGGCTGTGACAGTAAAGGTTCTTATAATACTCACGAAACTATATTTGTTTCAGCTTCAGATTTGGACTGCATAAGAGCTTTGTTTAATGAAAAAGAAAAGGAACTCTCAGTAGCTGTTGCTAAGGTCGACGAATTGACTCGTCAACTTGAAGATCTTCGTGGACAAACCAATATAATTGGTAATAATGCAGGTGGAATTTTTCCTACTTCTGCTAGTGCTGAACTGGAGAAATTGCGGCGAGAGCTATTGGTAACTGTCATAAATCATGAATCATTTTTTTTCTGTTTGAGTTGGGATTTTATTTATTTGCTTTATTATGAACAAACACTAATTATTTATTACAATAAAATACCGTGAGGAAATTTAAACCATTCAGTTCTTAAACGTATAGAAAAAAGTAAAATTTTAATGATAATTGTCTTCACCTAGAAAAAAAGCGATTTGATGTGTCCGCATCGGTTTCGAGGCCTATTTAATTGGCATTTCCATTTTGTGATTTACGAGGTGCTGATTAAGAGGGATAAGCAATTTTCAGTTCATATATACTCCTTACTGGGGTAAATGCCATAGGCAGAAAAAAAATTATATTCACAGGTTTTTGGAGTAGTCTTGGATTTTTTTTTATAATTGGTACATCGATAGTGTGTGTAAAGAAAAAGTCTTCCGCGAGGTTAAACGCCAAAATACTAATTAGATCAAAAGTTTTGATCCATTAAAAAAAAAAAGGCGAATTTTTTTTATAAGCGCTGTAACTCGAGAACTATTGATCGGATCGAGACGTTTTTTTTTGGAAATATGCGGGAAAACTTGTACTTCAAATATATGCAAACGATGAACCCAGTTATTCATTTTAAAAAAAGTTATGAACGTTTAAAACGAACAATTGCGATTTTCACCAAAAGGGGCTCGGTGATGGCTTGTCGTAACGTGTTACCCTCAAGCGCGCTGTGCCGCGCTTTGTTTGCAAGCTCACTGCACATTCCCTAATCAAAGTTGAAGATTTTTCAAAACGGATTCTTATCTCAAATTTTTGAAGGGATCGATTACAATTACAATTTTTAAATAAAATGTGCCCCTTTTGGTAAAAATCGCAATTGTTTATTTTAAACGTTCATAATTTTCTAATAAATGAATAATTTGGTTCATCGTTTGCATACATTTGAAGTACAAGTTTTCTTGCGTATTTACAAAAGAAAACGTCTCGATCTGATCAATAGTTTTCGAGCTACAGCGCTTATAAAAAAAATGCGCCTTTCTTTTTAATGGATAAAAACTTTTGATTTAATCAATTTTTTGGCGTTGAACCTCGTGGAAGACTTTTTGTTTACATACACTCACGATGTACTAATTAAAAAAAAAGTCACGACTTTACACCATAATCCTGTGAAATTAATTTGTTTTCTGCCCATAATTGCTTCTAATGCCAGAGATGTAATGGAACACTCTTCCATTTTGCTAGGAATATGACTGGGATCCGACCGAAAATTTTGTTCAATTCCGTTACTGCTAGTTGAAAAAAGGAATTTCGATCAAAGAATCATTATTTATTTTATCATCATGGCATCAACTAAATCTCTTCTGGAGTAAGCAGAAATCGTTCTTTTTTATCCTCGTTGTGCTATAGAGGATCAAGGAATTGATATAGTGATGGTATTACGAAAGGGATGTATGGGAAGAGGTATAGATGTGAGATAAATCTATAAGTATCGCGTGTTGCTTGTTCAAACAACACACATAATAATCAACTAAGCAAACCTCTTCAAGCGGGTCTATCCAAATACCGTTATTTCGCACATGACTGTCCTTCTTATAAACAATTCTTTTTTAAACATTCCGATCCTTGTATACCTTGAACTCACTTATTACTGACTTTTTTTATTAGCGTTTTAACGCATATAATGCCCAGGAATCGCATGCCAACTACATTCACTATATTCTTATCTTTTTCTTGATACGTGCAGGTCACTCTAGCATAAAGCACAGTGGTACAAGTACCGAATTATATACATTGCAATTTTAGTTCTATTCATTACATTTCTACTCCTGGTAATGGCTTGTACACTGCTGACAATCTTTGTACCCTTGTGTATATCACTGTATATATCTGCCCCCATCTTTCCGACAATAGCAAATAAACTTCTAAAATACACGAAATCATCAATTTGTTATATCCTCTCTTGGTTTAAGGTCATGTTGCATACTGTTTCATCCTCTTTCCTTTGGAACTCAATAATATTTATTATAATAACGTCAATCTTGGAACCCATACTACGCACTTCCACTGCTCTGAGATCAACACTTTCTTCGTCTAAGGCAGCCATTCTTAGACATGTGTCCATATATGTATTGAATAGCTAGGAGGTGAAGAACAGCCTTTCCTAAGCCCTGCTTAATTTCAAGCTTATCGCTGATTTCTTACATCCTATTTCTTCTATTGGTTCTGGAAGCAAGCCATTAAAGACCAACAAATATACAGAAAACTTCTCTGTTTGCTCTTAAACTTTCTACTATGATCTCTCTCAGGTTTCCTCCAATCATTCAGAACTTTTGCTATTACAAGGACCTATGTTCATTGACTCGCACCATTTCCGGTCTCTCATTTTTTATGCTCTATAGCTTCACGTCCTAAAAATTTCTTGAAAAATCACTTACACACTCTTCCGCTTTGTATGTATTCCATAGCTTGAAAGAATGAGGATGTGAGACTAAATAAAAAAATTTAACTTTTTGTTCCAAAAATCAGATCGGTTTAATTTTCGTAATGCATTCAATGTTTTAGTCCGATGAGGGAAATGTTTCCAATTCCAAAACGTCGCAAAATACACTTCTGATTTTTGGAGCAAAAAGTTGAATGTTTTTATTTAGTCTGGAAGTTTTCGTGGACTCTTGTCATTATTTATGTGAAGGATCCCATAACATTTCACCATTAGTACTCCTAAATCCGACTATATTGATGCTAATACTTCCTTTCATAACACAGGCGTACCAAAATAAAAGTGTCGTGACCTTGAGACGCGACATACGTACTCTTATGGATTTAGACGCCCTCAAACTGAATCCGATGTCAGAATTTGCCCTGAAGGTCAGCGTTTCACCCTAACCTCAAAAAACACTTCAAAATGTATCGATTTGCTTGTATAAAATCAGAACACACATATTCATACGTTTTCGGCGTTTGTTAAATCGAAACATACTGTTTCATTAGCTAATATTAGGTGAGGCTTTATTTATAACCACAAAATCTTCAAGTCACTCAAAAAACCAAAAATTGTCGTGACCTGAGGGTGCGACATATATATACCTATGTATTTTGACGCTGTAAGTCTGAATCCGCCATCAGAATTTGTCCTTCACGTCTGGGTTCCACCCCAACTTCAAAAAACACCTTAAAATATAAAAAAAAGGTTAGATTTGTTTTTTAAGGATCGGAACAGACGCATATTCAATCGATTTTGAGGTCATGAACAGATCCTCGCCTAATTAGCTAATAAAATAGTCTAGTTTGACTAAACAACCCTCAGAAACGTATGAATGTGTTTGTTCCCATTTTATGTAAGCAAATCGAGCCATTTCTGCGATTTTGAGGTGTTTTTTTAGGTTAGGGTGGAACCCAGACGTGAAGGGCAAATTCTGATGGCGGATTCAGATTTACAGCGTCGAATACGTAGGACTATATATGTCGCACCCCTGAGTCACGTCAATTTTTTGTTTTGAGTGACTTGAAGATTTTGTGGTTATGAATAAAGCCTCACCTAATATTAGCTAATAAAACAGTATGGATCAATTCAACAATCCACGAAAGCGTATGAATATGTTTGTGTTCTGATTGTATACAAGCAAATCGAGCCATTTTTGTGATTTTGAGGGGTTTTTTGAGGTTAGGGCCAAACGCTGACCTTCAGGGCAAATTCTGATACCGGATTCGGATTAGGCGCGTCAACTCTCATAAGAAAACATATGTCGCGTCCCCAGATCACGTCACTTTTTTTCGTGTGGCTGTGTAATCTTCCCAACCTATTTTCAAAAAAGTTTCTTCCAAAAATATTCCATATTTTTTATTTTCTCCCGCTTTGATTCAATCCTTTGCTTTCTCTGACTAGTATTTCTTCTTTCCCTTTTTTTTATCCCTCGAACTTCTACCCATCATCAAGATTTTTAATATGCAGCTTCTTCGAGTAGGCTTTCTTTTCCACGTTAACAGGCACATGGATTTTTTATTTTCCCTAAGAAACACTATTCTTTCTGCCTGCACTCGCAATACTCACACATTTCATATGCAGTATTGAAGATTTTATCTCTTAGTAAGATCTGTGTGCCCTGTACATTTTTATTACTTAATCTCTTCGCCCAATCCCCTCTATGACAATGTAAATATCCTCTGGAATTATCAATTTATACTTTCAGCACTTCTTGTTTCTGCAAATTTTTAATTTTTACTCGTTTCTTATTTCAGATTATATCTAAAATCTAAAAATAATTTTTTTCTTCAGCGACGAAGTAGAACGAAAGTTCCGTTTGGATCCCTGAAATTTGGGGAACCAGGTTGGCAAACTTTATTCCGATTTTAAAAATCTGCAAAATAATCCAATGTGGTTTCTAGGAAATTGTGAAAACAAACTCAGGCGATAAAATTATGAGACTGATTAAAATCGTGACAAACCGATTGGACCGCAATTCGCATGAAACTTCATTTTTAAATGTTGCGTTTGAAATAATTAAAATCCAGTCTCTTTCCTTTTTTGTCTGTAAGTTCTTTACCCTGTGTTTTCATTATGAAACCTTTTTTTCAGTATCGTAACAAGATGAATGAACAGCAGAACCAGGTGGTCTCGCAACAGAGATTAGCACTAACCCAAAAACAGGCAGAAATGGCATCCATCAATGATAGAATAGCGCAGTTGCAAGGTCGACTGCAACGTAAAAGAGCCTTGAATCAGCGATTGAGTCAACAGTTAGAAAGTACTGATAGATCGGCTGCGAATCAGTCTTTCCTTGACTCTAAGGTTGACTTAATAAATAGCGCAAAGTCTCGACCAGCTGGTAATATAGCAGCGATCGAACCGTACTCACATATTCCTAATGATGATTTCAACTTAAAGAAAAGTGATCCTAAATATCAAACTCTGCCCTACAACACTAAGTTTACCGTAAATTTCAAAGGAACAGACGTCGATGTCAACATAAACAAAATTCAGCACAGTGCAAGTGCTTCCCAGATCGTGCAAAGAACAGTATTCCATCAAGTGGGTCATCAGAAAGTTCATAGTCAATCCCAAACTCACATCCAAGGTGAGCACTAAGTTTTTTTAACTTTAAGCAACTTTATAATATCTATAAAGGGGATTGTTGTATTTCAAGAAAACCCTTCTTCATGAGCACAGAGTCCATGACAGTATACATTTGTGTGTAAATTGTTGAGCTAAGAGAGATACGAACCGTGTGTGTCGACTATGCCAAGCAGCTGACTCGTATTGGGTGCCCGTGTAGGCAGCGCATGTGTCAGTTTACGAAAATCAGTATTTGTATCTCAAAAACTCAAAAGGCTTGCTTCTTAATAATAATCAGAAAGCAAATCAATATAACCTGAACTCAGTTGCGGCACACAGTAGGAGGAAATAATCTCTTTTGACAAAAAATCGACCGACAGTACAATTCGTAACAGATTAATTTTTTGCTTCCAAATGACCGTGAGTCTTCCAGGTATAACTAGTTAATGCAGTCAAATCACTGCGAAAAAACAGTAATTTGTTATTCAACGACAAAGTTTGAACTTCTCCTAGTTTACCTTTTTAGTGAGTTTTTTAAAGAGGCTATAAATCGAGTAGGGCTTTCGAGCAGCAGGACTAAGGCTTACTCACTCTGCTGGTACCAATGCAAATTTTTCTATGTACTTCTACTAGAGCTTTGGTGGTTTGGAACCCACCTTAATCTTTAGGTCTTTTCCCAAGTAAGAGGCCTCATGTTGAGGTGACAATGCTTGTTTGTTGCTTGTAGATTCAGAGAGGCTCGAAAAAGTTCTAGCGATATCCTTGCGAAGAGGCTTTATATCGAGAGGACTATAGTTCGGTGGTCTCCATAGTAAATTGCACATTTCGACCATATTTACGTGAATAGGCCTAATTTTATTTGCAAAATCAACTCGAAATTTCTTTTCAAAGACTTCTGGTAATTTTTTTTATAGTGCACAAAAAACACTTTCAAACAATGTGTAATAATGCAGTTGTTGAAGATGGAAATGTGAATGTTTAATGTGAAATAATTTCTCCTTTTTTCAAAGTGAGAAAGAACTGAGCTAGAAGTCACGTCTCAAGGTCGTGAGATGAGTGACCACATATTGAGATAAAATCATAATAAATGGCCTGCCAAACCCTCTTTTGTCTTTAGGACACGGACCGACCCAAAATTGTCGGCTTCCCGCATCCATCTCGTGAGTGCCACGGCATATTTCTGGCACGCGCGTATGTTGCGGACGCATTAATATCATGATTATATCATAAGAGAAACTACTTGAAACTACTTGACGTCAAATAAAATTCTCTATGATTGAATTGAGTGTAGCTGATTCCAGGAAAGTATTTTGTCAACAATGTGCTGCTTGATGGTCAGCAGCTCTGACATGTTCATTGAGTAATGATGGATAGCCATTTCGTGAGCGAACATTTGGACGACGCTTACCGTAAAAGACTTACCAGATTTTCTCTTCTAATCTATCGTTGGCACTCAAGCAAATGTACTCGGTTCATAAAGGTCGCCACTTCATTAAGCCAGTCTTAGTAGTAGCTTCATACCGCTATCTTCCTGATGTGCATAGACCCTTCTCTCTAGATTCTACCAATAACGGCGCTGCAATTCTAATTTATGAATTTGAAATCGATTCTAATTGACTGTTAGAGTGTTTGAGAAAGCGATGATATGATCATTGTGGATGACGTTTACCATGTCTATTTTAAGAATGTGGACGAAGGCAATACCGGAAAGCAAACGACTCGATATTGATCACTAAGACAAGGTGGATCGTCGAGGCATAAAATAGTCACATAATATCTGATTTTAAGCTCTTTGGAAATCTTATGAGCAGGAACCATGCTATTAATATCGGCTTTTTTCACCGAATGGGTAGAGCTATCTCCAAAAAGTATGGGTCTTGCATACACATAACTGTAGCGACCATATAATTAGCCCTAATGTGTTTCGGAAATCAGGTGAACCAAAAGTTGTCCAGGCCAGAGTTGAAATTGGCAACTTACATTTTAGGAATGACAGATTCTTTCATCCCAATGAACACCTAGTACCTCATTTCCATTTGGATGGGATTATTCAGGTCTTTTACCTCGGCCCTGAATCCTGGTGATATTTGTTTCGGACCCAGAAAGAAGAAAATGAATTGATGAAAAAAGTTTTTATACAGTAATATTTCATGTATTCAGAACAAATTTACAACGACGCTGGTTATTACTAATCAGTCCTAGATCTCTTTCATAATTATACTAGTTCAGTCTCAAGCTGACGGAGGGTTATCACATAAATACCAGTGCAATACGCGAATACAATCATTCCTTTATCGAGGAACAAATCAGTCTCTTCAGCCCGTGCCCACTGTAGTCGAAGTAAGATGCAATGCGTTTAAGTACCTGCAAATAATCCTTCCTGAGCCTGTTCCATTGTACCCGTATTTAACATGAAAGAAACAAGGGTGTGGAGCGAGTGGCTGCTTTCCACAAAACATAAATAAAGAGCTGAAGCTTGTTGCAGCGTACCCAGATATGCGAGAAATAATAATCAGATGTCTGGAGCCTGTGACTGTGTACCCCGAATGCGGCGAACAAGGAACTAAATAATCAAATGTCTGGAGCCTGTAACAGCGTACCCAGGAATGCAGCACAACTATTGACAATTCAAGTGTCTGCAGCATGTGACACCGTACGCAGATAGCATTAAAAAAAACAATATCAAAAGATAACAATTTTGACTGGAGCCTGATGCAGCGTACCCAGTAAGCTGAAAAAATAAGAAGTAGTCAAGGCAACTTAAGAGAGAGGTTTTTAATAATATCTACCTGAGGCCTGAGATAGCCTGCCTTGGTTCAAAATAGCGGATATTGTACCTTCCAATTGATAGCTAGAAGCTGCACCGATGGTACATTCGGACGTAGACTTCGGTTTCCCCATGTGATCAATGGGCCTATCCTTAGGCGTTGATCGGAAATGGGCCCGTTTCAAGCGAATAGAAGATTTGGAGTTGAGTGAACTTTCCGAAGAATCGCGTTCGATCATAGTGCAAATGTATCCTCATCCTAAAAGTACAACGAAATGTCAGACCTGAATAGCGTATATTGAGGAAAACTTGGTGCAATTGTCTTGAGATAAACAGCTACAGTTGAATGAATAGCAGAACAATAGAAAGCAAGCAAGTATACTATAGTATTTAGAATACGGGCGCCATTAGCAAGCAGTAAAGTATCAGAGCAAATCTATGATAGATGATATTACGGATACGGGTCAGAGACAAGATTATTATAATATATTAAAACTAGTCTTGATTGGCCATACTAGTTCTCATTGTTTTCATAACTGATCTTAGCATCATCTAATAAGGACTGAACTGTCTATATGAGATCCGATATTGCCTTGAAGGGGCAAAATATTTACGGCTGTTGGAACACTTTCCGATATTCCCTTCATTGGCCGTATCACATCATAATTTTGCCTCTTTTGGCCGAACACTGAAGATAACCCTAAGATACTGTCTCATCATCAACCCGATCATCCCCTAATCTTTCCTCAACTTGCCTATAACTCTGATATTGCCTTGATTGAACAAATCATTTACTAAAATTACCTCAATTCGTTGAATAATCCTTTCGATATTGTCTCTATTAGCAGGATTGTGCACATCTATTGTCTTGATTTTGCCAAAAAATCTGAACGCGGCCTCAAACAGTTATCGAGTGTCGCTCGAGCTCCTGTTACATTCTTGAAAACTTAAATTGAATGGAACAACAACGAAAACCTATTTTTCTTCCGATCAGCAGACGGTAGCAATTCTACCGCCAACGTAACCATTATTATGGTCCCTGTATCTCTGACTAGGAAATCTAGGAATCTCATTTAGAGATATGAGTTGAAACTTTTGTCGATTTTTTTATTTTAATACCTCGTTCTTAATTGTCTTTGCTGATTTTGAACCTGATTTTAATTTTGTTCGCTACTGGGATTCTCATCTATACTTTGAACATTACTTTTTTCATCTCTATCTCTTTTATTTCATCATTCGTATTTCCTTCTCTATCGAAAATTCTTAATTGTTTACCTTCCATTTTTTATTTTGCTCACGTCCTTTCTCCTTCACTCCCTAAAATTTCTAATTCTGAGAAATTAGAAGAAGCATTTCTTGCAATATAAAGTTTCTCTTTTCTCAATTTCTTACATGTTTTTGTCGATTGACTCTTCAGGTTTGGATGTGGCATTAATTTCCGAAGTAACTGTTTAATTTTTGTTATGAACGAGTGGATGCCCTGAACATTTATTTGTTACAAAATTTTATTTAATTCCTAATTGTCAATAATTGATGGTGGACTAGCGAGGAACAGCTAGAGAATAAGGAAGCATCACTTCCTAGTTAATTAGGATAAACATGCTGATTTAATTGAATCGAAAATCAACAGCTGGGTACTCTTTCTGAAGCAGACATGTCGGTATATACAAGTTCGCATCAGCTCGCCCGGCGGCTCGTCATCCAACCACGCTGTCAACGATTTTTCGAAGTTACATGTCTCAGAAATAGATGCACATCCGGCATCCTCCTTTCGTATGCAACTTGTTATATGTGATCAAACCATCGTCAGAAAACAAACCAGTGATGACAGATATTAAGAAGGTGGAGGACTCTAGCGCACAAAATGGTTGGGCACCAGCGGAATAAACTTCCAACGGAGAAACGGTCGAATGAGTGACTAACTACACTCACAGCCGATAGTGATACGCAAATCCTAAATGATTCAGACCAATACCCATTCGCAGCCAACAATAAGCAAGGAACGTAGATTTCATTCAATGATGATTTACAAATATATGACCCGACAAAAAACCACAGAAGAGAGAAATCCGCACCGTTGCACCCAAATTGTGAGCTCAAGTACGGAGAAAAGTTGTGCTCCGCCTTGGAGCTTATCACTACAGATCACTAAGAAAATAGCCTAAGCGCTCTTAAGGAGTACTCATCAATCAATCACAACGTTACGGAGGAAACACTGGCTTATCACCGTGCTTGAGTTGTTAATTCAAGCACCAATGTACAAAAGAATCGGAGACTCAATCGAAATTCATACTAAGATTGTATGAGTCATGCATAAGCGATGTGAAAATTAAAAATTCAACCAATGGAATGTTAGGCCACAACCTGCTGGCGCAACAAACAGGGCTCGGAACGGGTTACTTTTTAGTAACTTAGATACTTTTTTCATCCGCGGTTACTAAAAAGATACTTATTCTATTAAAAGGTTACTATTGGTTACTTTTTTTTCTCGAAAACACGACATGGATTAATTCGTGAATCGCATTATCCAGGGCTCCCAGTCGGTCCCTTTTTGAGGGTTTAGTCCTTTTTTTGAAGCTTCATCCCTTTTATTCCCTTTTTTTGTAAAACAGCCCTTTTACTCCCTTTTTTCGTTATTTACAATTTATGTGCTCTAATCCTGCGCTGAATAAGATGTGCTGTTTCACAATCCGCGCAACTATATGAAACTTATAAGAACGACTGGTTTTCAAACTTCCCGCGTTGCACGGGCTAAATTGAATATAGAGTTGCGTTCGAGAACGATGCCCGGGCGCTACGCGGCGCACTGCGAACCAAACGCAACCCGGTCCGTCAGGTTGATGCTCGCTCGCTGCCGTTAGCCTGTGATTGGTTCCACCGCGCTGCGTCCCTCTTTCCTTCCGCTCCCCGCCGGCCAGTCGGTGCTACACCCAAAACATCACTGCCGAGGAACCGCGTGCCCTTGTAAACAAACTCACTTGCGTTGGCTCATGTTGTTGTGTTTTCTCGTGAATCGGATCGGACGACGTCTACTGAAGTATACGTAAGTAATGTGTTTCCCAGATCGAGTTATTGTTACGAACTGAACTCACGTTTGAGGTTTAGGTTATGGATTATGTACTAGATGCTTATTTTCATTAATTCCAGATAAGTCATCATGCCTTGTCATTTTAATGCTTCGTGGCTTGACAAGAAGGATCCGAATAGTTACATTGTGCGCGAATGGGGAAGAAAGGAGTAGGATACTGAGATGTTCTGCACTGTCTGTATAAAGAAATTCTCTATTGTGAAGGGCTTTTGTGCAGTGTCGCAACATGCTTCCTACAAACGACATATAGACGAGTGCCGTGTTAAATTGGATAAGGGTCAACTGCGATTGGGCGTTGAACGACCCGCGGCTGCTGAACTATCAGCGTTGGCGCCTGCTGAGGGGTCAGTGCCGGGTACAGTAAAAGTGTACAGTGTCCGGGATAGTGCTACAGTGGTGGAACTGATTTGGGTTATGAAACTTATACAGTCGAACTTTTCATTCAAGTCTTGTGATGGATTGGCAGATATATTTAGGTGCATGTTTCCCTTACCAGAGGTTGTTCCCCTGCATTTTAGTTTGGGAGCTACGAAGGCTACGTACCTGCTGACTGACGCGCTTCCGCCATACTTTAAAGAAGAAGTTGTGAAAGATGTTAGTGGCTCTTATTATTCACTGTTGTACGATGAAACCACGAACAGCGATAATTCCAAAGAGCTTGATATTGCAGTTCGCTACTGGTCAAATAGCCAATCACAAATTATAACCCAACACCTGCAAACTTATTTCATTGGTAGAGCAACAGCGGTAGACCTTGCGGATAAACTGACTGCAGCACTCAGTAATTCAGGGATTCCTAAAGAGAAGATGTTGATGCTGGGATCCGATGGCCCTAACGTCAATAAGGCTGTATTTAAGCTAGTTGACAGTGATCTCCGATCCATTAGAAATAAAGGTCTCGTAGATCTTGGCACGTGTTATATACACATAGTGCACAATGCGTTCCTGAAAGGCCTAAATGAGTTTGGTGAGGACGTGTCAGACTTTGTGTTCGCAGTGCACCACTTTTTCGATAGTTGGCCATCTAGATGGGAAGATTTTGAACTAATTCTCGCCAAAAAAAGGTCTACCAATCCTCCACTTTCTTAAACATGTATCTTCAAGGTGGCTTACACTGGAGCCGGCTGCACAGAGAATCTTGGATCTAATGGTAGTACTGACTAAGTATTTTCTGGTTTTTTTACCGAAGAAAAAACCTGACCTCGCAAAGAAAGCCTCAACCAGGAAAATTGTCGGATACCTGAAGAAACCAGCCTTGAAAGCAGAGTCAAAGTTTGTAGTATCCAGTGCTCAGCTTTTCACTCAATTCACTGCGCTCTTTCAGCGTGACGAGCCGTTGGTTCATGTTCTGTACTACCACCTGAATGACCTCACAAGTAAAGTTATGGGTA
>WSXT02205056.1:0-18308 GCA_011762715.2 Neuroterus valhalla | reverse complement strand
TGAAAATCAACTGCTATATGGGAAATATATGTGGTATAAATTTTGTTTATGCCTGAAATCAAAATTTATACAATTTTTATACATTTTGGTGCAATTTTTATTAATTATTTATTTTAATTACGAGAAGTGATTTTATTACTCATTTTGAATTAGCGTGCCAACTGGGGCCAATTGTGGCTAATCGGCAAGCTTCCGCAACGCAAGCGCAAAGAAAAAGTCGCCAATGTTGGGATCAGTGACTTGGAAGGAAATCCATGGCATTATACAGATAGAGGCAACAAGCCAGCTTGGAATCCGTCCGCGCGTAGAGAGAGAAAGAGGATCGACGGTCCCGAGAACCCGAGGCACTCTGTCTCTTTCTCTTTCAGCGAAGTTGAACGGATGGTTCGGTTCCCGCATGCAGAGCGTACTAAAGCTTGTCACCTCTATCTGTATTAATTCTATGAGAATTTAGAGAGGAGGCTTCCCCCACTCTATTTCTCCTTCGCTCCTTCCACTTCTCTCGCGCTCGCTCTCTTTTCTCCCTCCTCCTGACTTTCACACGCGCTCATTCGCGCGCCCGTTCTCCTCTCCCCTCCTCTCTCTCCCATTTGCTCCCGCTTGTTCTCTCCCTCTTTATCCTTCGTCACAAAGTGACTCTATACTATAGAGCGCGAGCGGTATGGAGCAGTGTATAGTGACGGGCTTCCCGCGACGGTTCACGATTATTTTTTCACTGTATACTCATTATAACTATCAACAACAAAAAATCGAGACGTCGAAAAAATGTTTGAAAGAACCTAGAGCCTAGAGTTCTCAATCGATTCTGTACTTTTTTTAGAATACTCCTGAATAAATTCCAAACAGAATTTCAACTACCTATTTTTCAATTTGTTCTGTACTGCACATCTGTGTTGAAAAATCATGAGCCATGGCGGGACGCCCAGTAGAAGTGATAAATCCATATGATGGAAATCGAAGGTGTTTTATTTGAACTCGTTCGAAATGAAAAATATATTTTAAATGTCACTCGAAATAATTAGACAATATGTGTATGGAAATTCTTCTAATAAGTAACAGTTGTTTTCAATTTGAAAAATATGACACCAGCAAGTCACGAGCAAGACATTTGTAGTCAATTCTGGACAAAAAGTGAGTCAAATACTGGAAGATCGGTTAACTGGGAATTTGTTTACAATTAACATTCGAACGAATAATTCTAACTTCCCTGAATTCTTAATTAATTTCTTTCATATTCAATAAAATTATATTCAATGAAATTATATTCAATAAAATCTGATTTTCAACAAATGATTTCCGCAAATAATTGGAAATATGAGGATGACACTTCTCCATTAATTTGTTTATAACATTTTAGATCAATTTTCTTATTTCTCTGATAAATAATCAATTCTCCTTGTCCATGTAACGCAAACACAAACAAACGCCGCGGTACGCATGTGGCAGATCACGACTTCCGATAAGAACACATACACTGCTGCACACCGCTCTCAGTGGGGAGCAAAAAATGAAGAGAAAGAGAGCGATCGAGCGAAAGAGAGGAGGAGAAATGGAAGAACGGAAAGAGGGTTAGAGTCGGAGACCCCAAACTTTCCCTGCCATTCCTCCAGCGTTACTCAATACTCTGAACTTCCCCTTATTCATGAGTTCGCACCATGCCATAAAAAGTTATCACTTTCAAAATTGAGTTCAGCCTTTGGGCTAAAACTGATTCAAAGGTAGTTTGAACAACTATGGGTTAGAGATTGGTTAAATTAGGGACAAGAATATATTTATAAGGATAAACATGGAGTGGTAGACGATCAGTATGCACCGTTTCAATGATTGATGGTACTGAGGAGGACCGATTGTTTTTGGGTCGGTTGTTTCCTTATCAAAAGAGAGGAAGGGAAGGACTGTTTTATTGTATGATCACTTTTGATTATATGCGAGGAAGTACAACTGTCGCTAGGAACGATAAGGCGTTTTCGTCTGGGTGCGCCAGGGTGGGAAGAGGTGTGTCCCGCTGTCCCGATCTCGAGGCGCCGGGTTCGTCCTCAGTTACCGCTAGCGAGAAATCTATTAGCAAGAATTTCAATACAGACAGTGCCAAGGGGAAGTCATGCGCGACTGGCTAGTGCTTGTCAAATGACAAATGAGATTAGAATTCTCAGGGACGGAAAAAGAATTTTATATGTTCGTCAAATACTGCTCATGATTATAAATATAATTTATAATAATAAATAAAATCGAGCGTACATGCAAAAAAGGTATAATTTTGGCATTTCACAACTTTATCTGACAATATAAATAAACATGGAATCAATCAAAATGAGTACAGTGGCATTTAAAATGAAAAATAGGTTCATAAAACGGAGAATAAAAGTTTCTTTTCATTTTATAAACAAAATTATATTGACAAAGAAAACGAATTTTATACCAAGCCGGTCAACTTTTAACCAGGAACCCGAAACTTTTGTTTCATTTTGTTAAAGGAAGAAAAAAATGTCTAAAGAATTAGTTGAATTCCCGACCAAAACGAAAGAAATTTCGAACAAATTGTTACATTTTTCAGCAATAAAGACGGATTTATTGCAAAAAAGTTTTTTTCGAGCATGCCACGCTTGAAAAACCAGTTTCCGTCCGATCACTGACGTTAGGCAACCTTGGGCGCGCTTAGTGCTTGGATGGGTAAACTTTCGAGAATTGGTGTGAGACTGGGTCCTCCCCTGTATCCAACTCAACTCACCAAAATAGATGGATTAACACTTAAATCAGATGGAAAATTTAATATTTTATTAGAAACTCGTTTCTTCCTTTTTGGTACAAAATTGGACCACCACTTGTTCAAATGTTAAACTAATTTGTTACAAATTTCTTCTATTTCTTAGAAGATTCATCATTTCAGTTGAAAATGCATCTTATTGGTTAAAATTCTTGGTATTTTTTCAAGATTCTCTCTTTTTTAAATTTATCTGTTTGATTGGAAACTTGTCTTTCTGGTAGAAAACTCATCTACTTGTTGGTTTGTTTTTACACTTGTCTTGCTTTTGTTGACAGTTTACTTTGTTTTCTGAAGATTTATCATTTTAGTTAAAAATTCATATCTTTGGTCGAGAAATATTTTTTATTTTCTTGAAAATGATTTTTTCTTGAAAGAAAATTATCCTTCTCGGTTCGAAGTGGATTCAAAACATTAACTCCTTTGTTGAGAATTCACTTTTTTATGGAGATTCATAATTCAAGTTGGGAAACTCATCTCACATTTGATAATTCAAGTCTTCTGTTCGAAAATTCACTAATTTTGTTAAAAGTTCATTCTTTTGTTTGAAATTAAATAATTTTGTTGACAACTCTTTCTCTTTCGGTGAAAAATTTATTAATTTGGGTAAAAAATTGAACTACTGCTAAAAGTTTTACCATTTTAATAAAAAAATTTAATTGTCAGTCTTGTTGTCTTTCCGTCTTTTTGTTTAAAAATGCAACTATTTTGGCAAAAAATTCAACTATTTGATTGAAAGCCGAACTCTTTTTTTGGAAATTCACCATGTTAGATAGGAAATTCGTCACTTTGTTTGAAAATTCACATATTTTGTTAAAACATCGCTTTTTCTCATGGAAAATTAATTTTATTGACTTTTATTGATTTTATTGTTTAACTTTTTTGTGAAAAATTAATTTTTTCGCTGAAATTTTCATCATATAAGTTGAACACTCATTTGTTTGGTTAAAAATTTTTATATTTGGTTGGCAAATCGTTCTCTTCAGGTAGAAATATAATATTATTGGTTTAAAAATTGTTTTGTCACAATTTCAAACACCGATTTTAAATTTAAACTCTGCTGTTGAAAATCCAGTTTTTCCTGCTAGACCTTGCCCCTTGCCTTGAGTGCATTTGTACCCAAGTTTAATTTACGCAAAACAGGGAATGATTTATTCATTGCCTTGTTTCATAAACATTTCTTATTATTGAATATTTAAATGAAGAGATAGCAAAAAGTGGATCTATCATTTATATTTTGTCTCTTTTATACAAAAACCTTGCAGTACAGGCTCATCCTCATACGTATGGATATTTTTTTTTTTTTTTTTAAGGACATAAACAAATTTTTACCTGCCTTCAATATTCAGTTTATAAACTTGACGGATTATGAAGAAATATAAAAAGCGAAAAGGAAGATTCTTTATGTTTTTTATTATTCCACCTAGCTATTTTTTCAAATTTACCATATAAGAAAGTTTATCAGAGTGGAAAACACTGTATTAATCATTTTCAAGTAATAATCATTCGTGCATAAATTTATAACATTGAAATGAAAAATGTTTCTTTAATATAGTTAGTCGGCTGAATACAAAAAAAGTATTTAAGCTTTGAATAGCTTCACACGAAAAGACGAGGATTGAGGACATTTGAAGAAGTACATATTGAATAATAATAATAATTATAATTTCCACCTTGGGTCAGGAAATTCTAGTAGAGATTTATGATTCTTGGTTCGGGACATGAAATAATAATATAATTTGGACAATTTAGACATGCAGAATCATCCTATAAATAGATCCCGTGAAAATTGAAATTTTTTTTTCTGACAGCGGAGCGAAAGTGCGCTGGGGGAGGAGCACACAATATACTTTCATCTCTTAAGAGAGGATTTTATGAAAAAATATAGTTATGACTATGAGACAGGCGATTTCCTCAGAGAATTTGAATTTTGACTTTTGGACTGGAAATCTTCTAGAAGAATTATAAATATTTCTTGTTTGGTACAAGGGATTTACTAGACGATTATACTTCATACTTTGAGACCAGGCATTTTCCATGAGTATAATTTTTTTTTTATTGGATCAGGGTATGAATAAATAAAATGTAAAAAATTGGCGTAGAAAATTACAATAATTATCCTGAAACGTTTTTGAGATTTTTTGAAAGGATTTTAATTCTACGGTTGGTCATTGAAATTCTGTAAATAATAATAACTTTCCTTTTGGGGCAGGTAATTTTAGTGGAGATTTACAATTCTTGGTTCTGAAAATGAAATATTATTATAATTTGGAAAATCGAGACATCCAGATCTTGTTAGAATTTAGAAGTTCCGTTCGACAGCGGAGGGATAGTGATCGTTCTCGCTCCGCTGGGGAGGAGAGAGGCAACCGGTTCACGTCTGCAACGGGTAGAGAATAGAAAACTTTGTAGATAAATAAGTGAAATAGATATTCAGAAAATAAATATAAGACACTTTGTTAGATATTCTTGTAAATATTTCAAGCGAAAATATTTGGTCTGCGCTTTCAGAGTTTTGGCAAACCTAAGAACCCTTTCTATGGCACCGTCTAGTATTTTTCTAATTTCCCGTGAGACTAATTAAACGCGAAGACCCACTTTCCCTCTGCTGTCGGACAAAATAGTATGTAAACCTCCAGCAAAAACGGTCGTTTCCGCTCTCACTGCACAAAATACTTTTATCTTTGAAGAGGAGATTGTATGAAAAAATATAGTTTTGACGACGATTTCCTCAGAGAATTTGAATTTGGACTGTTGGATAGAAAATCTTTTGAAAAAATAATAAATAATTCTGAATTTGTACAAGGGATTTACTATAGGATTATGCTTTAGACTCTGAGACCAGGCATTTTCTATGAGAATTTTTATTTTATTTTTTTTGAATCAGGGAATCGATAAAAGAAATGTAAAAAGATTGGCGTGGAAAATTACAATAATGATCCGAATCGTTTTTGAGATTTTTTAGAAAGAATCACTATTCTACGTTTTGTCATTGAAATTCTGTAAATAATTATAATTTTCCTTTTGGGGCAGAAAATTTTAGTAGAGATTTACAATCCTCGGTTCTGAACATGGAATATTAGTATAATTTGGACGATTAAGACATGCGGATACCATTTAAATTGAAAAGTTTTGTCCGACAGCGGAGGGAAAGTGCTCGTTTTCGCTCCGCTGGGTAGCAGCGGAGCAACCGATTCTTGTAAATATTCTTGTAAATATATCAAGCGAAAACTCGGTCCCACTCTTCTTTCGGAAAATAAAGTATGTGAACCTCCAGCAAAAACGGTCATTTCCGCTCTCAGTGCACACTATACTTTTATCTTTCAAGAGGGGTTTCATGAAGGAATATAGTTTTGACCACGAGACAGGCGATTTTTTTGGAGGATTTGAATTTTGACTGTTGCATGAAAAATCTTCTGAAAGAATAATGAAGAATTCTGGATTAGTACAAGGGATTTACTAGAGGATTATGCCTTACTCTTTGAGACCAGGCATTTTTTTATTTGGATTAGGGGTTGAATAAAATAAATGTAAAAAGATTGGCGTAGAGTATAATTTGAACAATTGAGACATGCAGATCCCATGGAAATCAAAAAGTTTTGTCCGACAGCGGAGGGAAAGTGCTTGTTTTCGCTCCGCTGGGGAGGAGCGAAGCAACCGATTCACGCCTGTAACAGGTAGAGTATAGAATACGTTGTAAATGAAGAAGTAAAATAAATGATAAAAAATAATATTGGACAGTTTAATAGATATTCTTGTAAATATATCAAGCGAGAACTCGCTTTCGCTCTTCTTTCGGACAAAATAGTATGTGAACCTGCAGCAAAAACGGTCATTTCCGCTCTCAGTACACACTATACTTTTACCTTTCAAGAGGGAATTTCATGAAGAAATATAGTTCTGACCACGAGACAGGCGATTTTTTTTAGAGAATTTGAATTTTGACTGTTGGATAAAGAATCTTTTGAAAGAATAATAAATAATTCTGAATTGGTACAAGGGATTTACTAGAGGATTATGCTTTACTCTTTGAGACCAGGCATTTTTTTATTTGGATTAGGGGTTGAATAAAAAAATGTAAAAAGATTGGTGTAGAGTATAATTTGGACAATTGAGACATGCATATCCCATTGAAATTAAAAAGTTTTGTCCGACAGCGGAGGGAAAGTGCTCGTTTTCGCTCCGCTGGGGAGGAGCGAAGCAACCGATTCACGCCTGTAAAAGGTAGAGTATAGAATGTGCTGTAAATAAAGAAGTAAAATAAATGACAAAAAATGATATAGGACAGTTTAATAGATATTCTTGTAAATATTTCAAGCGAAAACTCGCTTTCGCTCTTCTTGCGGACAAAATAGTATGTGAACCTTAAGCAAAAATGGTCGCTTCTGCTCTCAGTGCACAATATACTTTTATCTTTTAAGCGGGGATTTCATGAAGTTTCGACTATCTCGTATTTTGGACCGTGAATTTGAAAAAACAGGTTTCGGATTGGCGTCTGTCTGTCTTCAGTCGTTGTTGTTGTTGTTGTCGTCTGTATATCATATAAATTTTGAAAGAATAATCAGAATGGACTCCCCTTTTGCACACGTTTTCAAGGATAAAAAAGAAAAGTCAAGTTCATAACTAGCTGTTTTGGACCAACGGTTATAGTTTTACCCATAGAAATAAAATACTCAAGAATAAAAAATTCCATTTTCTGATCAATCTATGGGAGATATGAAAAAAAGTTCTACGACAAAAATTATTCACCCGAAAAAGTTCTACACATTTATGTGCAACCATTTTTCGATAGAACAAGTAGTTTTTGCTTTATTTGCAAAAATAATTTAAAAAAAATTTTTTGTGGCCAAACGTTAGAAGATAGAAAAAAATGTAAGTAAACAAAATTTTTCACTTTTTAAAGATCTACAAGATTTATTCTACTTATTTTTTCAGAGGACACGTGATTTTTGTTTCAGTGGCAAAAATAATATTAAAATTTAACAAATCAATTTTGTGGCTGGAGTGTACGCGATAGGAAAAAATTTTCAAGTATGAAATTGCTCACTTGAATATCTAAAAATTTTTAACCATTTTAAAATTTTGTTTTATTTGAAAAAATATTAGCCTATATATGAAAAGTTAATGTGTGTGTGTGTGTTTGTGTGTGTGTGTGTGTTTGCGTGCGTGTGATTGTAGCTTATAGACTTAAAAACTAGTGAACAGATGTTGATGAAAATCTCACAGGTTCGCTGATGGAGTCTGCGGGAAGGTTTGCAAATTTAAATGATTGAAATCTGAAATTTGAGATTGAAATCAAATAACTGATTCATTCGAGATCTTGAATATTTGAACTTTGAACCTTAAATCCCTAAAAGCTTAATATTTTTAACTCTTAGAACCAATAACATTCAAAAACTAAACGAATATTTCAAGAATTTTATAAGTTATTATAAAAGATTGAAAAAAATCAACATAATTATTTTGGATAGAATCTCGAGGAAATTGACGCAAAGTAAATTGTCAGTGTCAAAATCGAAATTGAGCACAAGCCAAAAATTGAGAAATTCTTTAGATATACTTTGAACTGCCTGTTCTAGCTCTGCATGTTTTATAAATTTATGTTAAGTCAACATGAATTGCTAAATAATTGTGGATTTAGAAATGGTTGCTAAATGAGACGATTTTACGTAACTTGTGAAAAAATCTGATACAAAACACGACTACGTTAAAAGTTGGGCTAGCTGCAAATTAACGATTTGTTTCTATATATTTATAGGCCAACGAGTTAATCGATAAAACCTGACCACGGCATGGTTTATTTCATTCTATACTGACCAATCCAAAATTAGTTTTATGAAATTAATATTTAGATGAGTTTAAACAATGAATTTGTTTAAAATCCAAAATTTTGGCGAAAAATCATATCGAGTTTCCAACCAAAAAGGTGCATTTTTGATGAAAAAATTTAATTTTCAGATGGAAACATTTTTTTGAAAGAATAAAAACGACTATACAACAGGATTGTCGACTTCTTAACCAAAAAAGAAACTAATTTTTAACAAAACAGTTGAATCCTGAAATGGAACATATTTCTTTCCAACCAGTCATTCGTACTTTAAACCAAAGAAGTTTGTACCAAAATAGTTCAGTTTTTAACCAAAAAAGATTTTTCATTCAGGAAAGAAAAACTTCAACCAAGTAATTCAATTTTTAAGAGAAAAACCGGACTTTTTACGTAACAGTTGATTTTTCATTGAAAAAGTTAATTTCATACCAAAATACTTGAATTGGAGACAAGAAAAGAGGAGCTTTTGACAGAAAAATGATAATTCAGTGTCAGGTTTGTTGAATTTACCACAAAAACATATTTGTTTTTAACAAAATAATAATTTTCAACCAAATAGTAGAATTCTCCAGAAAAATATAAATTTTGAATGAGACAGTTCTAGTTTCGAGCAATTAGTTCAATATCCCACCGAAAAAAACCCATTTTAAACAGAACAGTTGAATCCTGGAAAGATTTTCCAGTCCAGAAAGAAAAATGTCAACCAAATGATTACATTTTCAAAACAAGAAAAAAACGAATAATTTACATAACAGTTAAACATCAATGAAAAGATTTAGATTTATGGAAAAATAGTTCAGTTTTTAACCAAAAAAGATTTTTTAGCCCGAAAAAGAAAAATTTGAACCAAATAATTCAATTCCCAAAACTTATTATTTATGTAACAGTTGAATATTTATCAAAAAATTAAATTTTATTCCAAAACAGTTCAGTTTCCAAACAAGAAAGATTTTTTAGTCCAAAAAGGAAAAATTTTGAACCAAATGATTCAATTTCAAAAAGAAAAGGAGAACTTATTTACTTAACAGTTGAATGTTTGTAAAAAAATATAATTTTATACGAAAATAGTTCAGTTTCCAACCAGGAAAGTTAACAGTTTAATGTTTGTAAAAAATTTTATTTTATACGAAAGTAGTTCAGTTTCCAAACAGGAAAGATTTTTTAGTCCAGAAATGAAAATTTAAACCAAATAATTTAATTTTCAAAACAAATCATTTACATAACAGTTGAATATTTATCAAGAAATCTAATTTTATACCGAAATAGTTCAGTTTTTACCCAAGAAAGATTTTTGAATCCAGAGAGGAAAATTTTAACCTAAAATTCCAATTTTCAAAACGAAAAAAAACGAATGATTCAATCCAGAAACGAAAATCTGAACCAAATAATCCAATTTTCAAATCGAATCGTATTCATAACAGTTGAATATTATTTCAAAAAATTAATTTTATACCAAAAAAATTCAGTTTTCATTAAATTAAGATATTTTAGTCCAGAAAGGAAAATTTCAACCGAATAATTCAATTTTCAAAACGAGGAAAAACTAATTATCTACATAGCAGTTGAATATTAATGAAAAAATTTAATTTTATACCAGAAAAGTTCAGTTTTCAACGAATACAGATATTTTAGTTCAGAAAGAAAAATTTCAACCAAATAATTAGATTTTCAAAACAAAAAAAAAACGAATTACTTACATAGGAGTTGAATATTTCTAGAAATTTTTATTTCATACCAAAACAGTTCAGTTTTCAACGAAAAAAGATTGTTTGGTTTCGAGATGAAAATTTAAACCATATGATTCAATTTTTAAAAAGAAAGAAATGAATTCTTCACTTGACAGATAAATATTTGTAAAAAAAATTCAATTTTATACCATAATAGTCCAGTTTTCAACCAAGAAAGACTTTTAGTCCAAACTGGAAAATTTGATCCAAATAATTCAATTTTGAAAACAAAAAAAATGAATTGTTTACATAGCAGTTCAATATTTATCAAGAAATTCAATTCTCATACCTATTTAGTTCAGTTTTCGACCAAGAAAGATTTTCTAGTCCAAAAATAAGAATTTCAACCAAATAATTCAATTTACAAAACGAAGCCAAAAAAAAAATTATTTACATAAAAATTAAATATTTATCAAAAAATTTATATTCATACCAAAATAGTTCAGTTTTTACCCAAGAAAGATTTTCTAGTCCAAAAATGAGAATTTCAACCAAAAGAATTCAATTTTCAGAACGAAAAAAAAATATATTTACATGAAAATTGAATATTCATAAAAAAATTTAATTTCATACCAAAACAGTTCAGTTTCCAACCCAGAAAGATTTTTTAGTCAAGAAATGAGAATATCAACCAAATAATTCAATTTGTAGAACGGAAAAAACAAATTATTTACAGAAAAATTGAATATTTATCAAAAAATTTAATTTCATATCAAAATAGTTCAGTTTTCAACACAGGAAGATTTTTTAGTCAAGAAAGGAAATTTTCAACTGAATAATTTAATTTTTGAAAAAAAAAATTTATTTACATGAAAATTGAATATTCATAAAAAAATTCAATTTCGTATCAAAATAGTTCAGTTTTTAACCAAGAAAGATTTTCTAGTCCAAAAATGAGAATTTCAACTAAATAGTTAAATTTTCCTAACGAAAACAAAACTAATTATTTAGGTATATTTCTATAAAAAAATTAAATTTTACACCAGAATCGTTCAGTGTTCAACCAAGAAAGATTTTTTAGTCCGAAGAGGAAAATTTCAACCGAATAATTGAATTTCTAAAACAACAAAAAAATAATTTTTTACATGATAGTCGAATATTTTAGTCCGGAAAGGAAAATTTCAACCAAATATTTCAATTTGCCAAACGAAAACCAAATTAATTATTTAGATAACAGTTGAATATTTGAAAAAAAATTTAATTTTATATCCAAATAGTATTTATGCATATTTATTCCCAAAAATTATAGTTTCCAACCAAATAGTGGAATTTTGAATAAAAAAAGACAAATTTCCAACCAAATAGTTGATTTTTTTTGCGAAAAGATGAATTTTTCATAACAAAAGAGTTGAATTATTAACTAAAGAAAATTTTCAGTCAAGGACGAGTTCTGAATGAAAAATTGTACATTTTCACAAAATTGTTGAATTTTCCACTAAAAAATATTCATCCCCTCAAAAATGATAGTCTTTAACCAAAAAAAGGATACTTCAAGAACAAAAACAGGAGAATTTTTAAATGAATAATTCAATGCTCTATACAAAAATAATTTGTTTACCAGATTTCATTTTTATATCACGTGGAGTCCCAATAATAAACTATTATTACTTTGAAAGTTTGTGCTTACTTTGAAAGTTTCTTGAGAAATAAGTAGAAAAGACATTGAAAAATGAAATGGCTTTCAAAAAAGTAGGAAAGCGTTAACAGAATAGCCTTCATATTTTCCACTAGCTAACTTTAGGGATAACATATATAGAAGTTATTGATTGAGTTTCATAAGTTCGAAAAGAAACAAAGCGATGTGCGTCATAAAGAGCGGTCAAGATATTTTTATAAAGACATATTTACGCTGGGAAAGTATAGCATGAAGAAAAATGAAAAAGATGGCAAAATGGAAAATAATAATAATTAACTTGTTTGAATCGTTGATTGAATTGCAATTTTGTCCACTCTCAAAGGATGAAACAAAAAATAAACATAAATTGCTTGCTCACAAAATTTAAATTACCTGCATGTCTTGCGCGCTTAAGTCCCTTATGTAAAAAGGAACAAAACAGATACGATTTTAATAAAATAGTTACATTTCAAACCCAGTAGTTAAATTTTCAACTCACAAACAATTTCCAAACGAATAGTTTAATTTTTAACAAAGAAGGGGATTTTGACCAATGAATATGGATATTTGATCATTAGAGTTGAACTTCAGATTTTAATCTTAGATACATGTTTTGGAAGGCAGAAGAATTTTCAACAAAAAAATTATTTTCAAAAAGAAATATAAAAAATATGACCTCACTACAAAATAATGTCCAACAAAAAAGTTGAATTATCAATCAGAAAGACGAAGTTATTTGAAAACAAATTAATTTTGTGAAAAATAATCAAGATTACAATAAAATAGATAACTTTCCAACAAGATACATGATTTGACGAAATAGTTTATTTCTTAACCCAATAAATGAATTTTCGACCTGTGCATATGCATTTCAAACCAAATATTTGAATTTTCATCAAAACGAGCATTTTATTTCTAAGGAAGATGAATTTCCAATTCAGAAGGATATTCAACGAAAAATAGTTGCGTTCAAAAAATTTCAACATAATTGTTGAATTTTGAAACAATTACTTGAAAGTTTGACAAACTTCAACGAAAACTTTTGTTTTCTACCAAGAAATACGAATAATCAAACAGGGAAGAGTTGACTTTTTAGCCAAAAAAATGAATTTATTAAAATCAACAAAATAGATGGGATTAACCCCTTTGTTGCATTTTTAACCTTCATAGGTGAGTTTTCAATCCAATAGGATGAAATTTCAACGAAGCAGATGCGAATAATATTCAACCAAAAACAGTTGCATTTGCGAAAATGATGAAATTTCAGAAAAAAATGCTGAATTTTTTAACCAATATTCAAAAGTTCAACATATTATAACAAAAAAGTTCATTTTCTACCAAAAAGATGAATCTTCAACCAGAAATAGTTTGATTTTCAAAAAGAATGTTATTTTCCAACCAAGATATTTCAACAGTAAATTATGAATTCGTAATTCAAACGGACACATTTTTGGGAAAACAGTCAAGTTTAAAACCAAGAAGTTTTCTTTCAACTAAGAAAGATGAATTTCTTATCAGAAAAAATAAATTTATTGCAATGAAAGATTTGTTTCAATTCAGAGGAGAAAAAATGGATTCTTACCAATATAGATACATTTATTCACTAAAAAGTTTAATATTCAACTCACAGAGAAGTATTTCTAACAAAATAGTCAAATATTCAATTAAAAAAAATTACTTATATTCAACCGAGAACAGTTATATTTTTAATTGAAATGGTTATATTTCCAACCAAATAGTTCATTTTTGAATTTGAAATATGACCAAAATGACGAATTCTCAACCAAATAAATATATTTTGATCCAAAGGAATGAATTTTGAACAAAACAGAAAATTTTCAATCCAAAAGGAGCATATTATGGAATAATTGAATTTTCAGAAAAAAAATTTTGTTAAACGAATAAAAACGAATCTCCAACAGAATAGTCGATTTTCAATCAAAGAAGGGAATTTTTCAATCAAAATAGTTGAGTTTTTAACAAAAAATATGAATTCCCAATGTAAAAACTTTGATTAGAGCGGATAGTTTAGTTTCCAGTCAATTTGTTTTAATTCTTGAACAAAAATAGTGGAATTTTCAACTAGAATGATGAATCATTATTCGAAAGAGGAATTTTTATTTTACTCACGTAGTTTATTTTTCAACCTTAAATAAAATTCTCATATCAACAATTATTGTTGATATGAGAAGAGAAGAAGATTTTATTTAAAAAAATTTTTTTTTCAAGTTGAATTTAACCAGAAGAGACTCAACAAAATAGAATCCTTAACTAAAGACAATCAATTTTCAACCAAATTGTTGTAGTTATGATGAAAAAGATGGATTTCCTACAAACAATACCAACTGTATACCAAAATGACGAATTCTCGACAAGATAAATATATTTTGAACCAAATATATGAATTTCAAATAAATAAACATAAATTTTCAACCAGAGAGAATAAAAAATTTGGAACAGTATGAACGCCCAAAGTTAAAAAATGTCCAAAACTCCAAGGTTTTTTTTTTCATCAGAAACTTCAGGAATGAATGAATTGGATCTTAAAAAGCGTAAAAAATTGAAAGATTATATACAGGGAAAACTGCATATTGCTTCAAGTGGAAAAACAATGTCACACGATGTCGAACTAACGTATAATGATAAACAATGACATCATAATAGAGAAACAATTACGAGATAATAGCATGCAAAAATCGAGCGTAAAGATAGGAATTTCAATTTTGACAGTTTGAATAAATGAATTAGAGCAAAAATGAATGATAGATAAATAAATTAACTAATGAAGTTACGGATAATTATCTTGATTATTTTATTGTTCTTTATTTGGATTCATTTGAATTTGAACGAAAAACATAATTACAAATCATTTTTTGAAGCAGAAAGTCATTGAAGGAACTATTCGATTTTTTTAGAATTATTCCCTAATAATTAACTCAATTTCCTTTTGAGCTATTTGCAAAGATTATATTGCAATTTGTAAGTTTCCCTTTTGTCAAAGTTTCCTGGATTTGAATAAAATTAACACAGAAATTATTGAATTATTTGAGATCAATTTTACTGGTTCTTGTTCATCCTCATATATGTATTTGAATTAATTATTATAAACATCTTACATTACATTTTCATTATTTTTTACCATTATTTGAAATAAAAGCAAATCTCTTTTGAATTTTAACGCTTGTGGTGCACATTTCAAAATATTGTTACCAATCATTAACATTTTTCAACCTCATGAACAAATTATATTGACAATTATAACAAATTTTCAACAAAGTAGGACAAATTCTAACTAAACAGTTGCATTTCGAATAAAAAAAGATGAAATTTCTAGAAATTGGAAAATTTTTTAGAGTTCACTCTGAAAAATTAGTTCAATTTTTAAAGTAACGGATAATTTTTCAAGTAAAAGATTGATCTTAAAACAAAGGAAAATTAAATTTTTTCAAACAAGTCCAACTTTTCAGCAAGAAGTTGAGTTTTCTATAAATGAAAATGAATTCTCAACAAGACGAAACAAATTTTCATTCATAATTTTAGTTAATAATCTATTTTGTTGGTTGCAAATTTATCTTTCTAATTACAAACTTGAACGCTCGTTTGAAAGTTGAACTCTTTTGTTGAAAATTTTTTTTTTAACCTTCATTATTTTGGTTGAAAATTCATCTATTTCTTTGAGAATTGATCTGCTTTATCAAAAATCGGTCTTATTTGTTTGCGGGTATAAGCTTCGACCATTCTATGAAAAATCAACTTTTTCGGTAGGTAATTTGTCATTTCAGCTAAAACATTGAATAGTTTGTTCAAAATTTATTTTTTTTTAAGAAGAAAATCCAAAATCTTAATTGGAAGATAAGAGTTTTGATTGAGAATACAACTACTTGGTTGAAATTTGAACTGCACTCTCCAACATTCAAATATTTTGACTAGAATTTGTACTTTTTTTGGTGGAAAATTCATCCTATTGGTAGGAAACTCATTTTTTGGTTTGCGAATTCAACTACTTGTTTTGAAGTTGAGCCTCTTTGTTGAAAATTCACAGTTTTTGTTGAATATTTATATTTTCCTTCGTGAAAATTTATGAGTTTTGTTAGAAATTTGTTCATAAATGAATTGTTTACTAAATATGGTACTAAATCGTTTGTCAAGTATAAAATAACCTATATGGAAAAAGTCGTTATTTATAGATAAGTACATGGTAACCTTCGGAAAAGTCCTTTCAAAGTAATTTATTCCTGTAATGATTCTTGCTTGAGAAAACATCTCCTTTGTGTTTGATATGAGTCAGGGAATTGAATCATGAAGAGAAAACTTTATCATTATTTTTATGAATCATTATTTTATCAATGTGTTTAAAAAACATGGAAATATGAGTTCAAAACACGATAACGAAGTTTTCATTTTATGTTATTAAACACTATTATTAAGTGTGAAGAAACATAACAATTGAAGACAGTTGGATTTTGAACGAGAAGGTTCATTTTTAACCATGGAAGATAAATTTTCTACAATAAAAGATTGATTTTCAATCAAGAGGGACAAATGCTCAATAATACAGTTACATTCTTCACTAGGGAAGATAAATTCTTAACAACAAAGTTAAATTTTCAGCATAAAAAGTTGCATTTTCAAGCAAGTAGTGGAATTTACAATAAAAAATTTTTATTATTCAATCACAATCGGTTCTATTATAAATAATTGAATTTTAAACCCAAAAAGACGAATTTTTCGAAAGAGAGTTTGTTTTTTGAACCGACAAGTTGATCTTTCAAAAAAACATAGGCATTTTTGACCAAAAAATATAACTTCAACAAAGAATATAAATTTCCGACAAATTGTCTAATTTCAAAGCAACCAAGATGTATTTCCAACCAAATGGTCGAATATATGAACGAAAAATATCAAATCATTATTATTATTTTTATTAAAAATCATTATTATCGAAAAAGATGATTTTCAACAAGAATAGGGTCAGGTTTTACCATGACAGATTAATTTTCGATCCAAGAGATCAAATCTCCAAAAAAAGTTGCATTTTTAATCTATAAAGATTAATTTCAACCTAATTATTGAAAATTCCAAAACAAGTAACATTAATACTCAACCTAAGCAGTTTCATTTCTAATACCATAGTTGAATTTTTAATTCATGAAGACGAAATTATTGAAAGAAAGTTGATTTTTCAATCCAACAAGTCGTATTTCCAATAAAACGTCAACAGTTGAATTTCAAAGTGAAAAATTTGGAATTCCTAGGAGACAGTGTACTTTTCAAACCTATAAGTTGAATTTTCAACAAATGAAGTTTATTTTTAACAAAGAAGAAACTTATACTCTCCTATAAAACATTGATTTTCAATCTAGAAGGACGAATTAAAAAAATAGTTAAATTAATAATTTACAAAGATACATTTTTACCAGATGGTCAAAAATTAAAAAAAAAGCAAGATTAAAAATCAACCTAAGCAGCAGGATTTCCAATCCCTTGGTTAATTTTCAACCCGAAAAGACGAAATGACTGGAAGAAAGTTGATTTTTCAAACCAAAAAATCATTATTATCCAAAAAGATCCTTTCCAACAAGTATAGAGTTGATTTTTACCATGAAAAAATCATTTTGGATCCAAGAGGTATATATTTCTACCAAAAACGATAAGTTTTCAACAACAAAAGAAAAATGTCCAATTGAAAAGATCAACTTGATCAAAAGATCAACTTTGATCAACTTTGATCAAAAGATCAAAAGATCAACAAAAGGAAATCTTTAAATTTAAAAAGATGAATTTTTAAACAAAAGAAACAAAGTTCCAACAAAATATTCGAAATTTTAACTATTTATCTATCTTCAACGAAATAAATCAGTTTAAAACAAAAGAGTTAAACATGAAGCAAAACTTTTTCAATCAACCATAAAGATGGAATTCAAATCAAGAAGGTTAATTTTATTCCTAAAGACTATTGATCAAAATAATAGCTGAGATTTCATCCAAGAGAAAAAAAATTTAACAAAAAAGTTGAAATTCGAACCTAAAAGATGGATTTCAACCTAACTATTGAGAATTCCAAATAAACTGAAATTAATAATTAACATAGGCCATTTCATTTCTAATACAATAGTTGAATCTTTAATTCATAAAGATAAATTTGTTGAAAGAAAGTTGATTTTTCAATCCAACAAGTCGTATTTTCAACCAAAGAATTTCATTAAAATAAATTTCGTTGAGGCCTATACCGTTTCTGGATGTTAAAAAAATAATTTATTTGATGCCGACATGTTTCGACCTGAATCCAGGTTCTTTTCAAGGCAAAACAAAAGAAGAAAAGAACACTGTAAACACACACACACACACACACACACACGCGCGCGCGCGCGTGTATAT
>WSXT02205045.1:0-18310 GCA_011762715.2 Neuroterus valhalla | reverse complement strand
TATATTTAAAGAATACCAGGAGGAAATTCAGGTCGTTTCTATAAACGCTGGTTAAAGCATGCATTTTTTTATAATAATTGTTGATAAATTTAACAAATTACATAATATGACAAAAATACATCAATTGGATCACAGGCAATGAGATTCAAAGACAATCGGAAGAAAATTCGGTTCGTTTCGGCCTAAAACTGTTCAAATCATGCATTTGTTTATAATGATTGTTGATAAATTTAACAAATTATATTGGATACCACATTTTCATGATCACATTTCACCTCATTGCTCTAAACAAGCGATTTTGATGCATAAATGTACTTCACAAAAACATAATCCCACATACTGGCTATTTGCTGCACAAATTTGTTTATATTAAAGAACTTGACATATAAACAAACTTTTTTTCTTTCGCCGACCCTTTTGCATCAAGCCGGCCTGATGACTTTAAGAAAAATTTTCACAGAGAATTGGAGAAAAAAAATCTTTAAATCAACATTTTTTTCGCCATTCGCAGCTCTATAAAAATTTAATCAAACAAAAATTTAAGAATTGGCCTCGACAGAATTCCTCAGAATTCAATTCTGAATAAAAAAATAAAAAATTGGAAATCGATGAAGAATTGTGACCTACAGGTTTTCTTGAAACATCGTTTTTTCATTTTGCCCCACTGTGCATCGTCGTCTATAAATCATGATAATTTTCTTCTTCACACCAGAAATATTTCGGAATTGCAAGTCATTGAATATTATACCTAAATTAGATTCCTAATTTATTTTCAAACGGCCGCCAATCATTCAAGTCTGAATATCAGTTCTAAGCTTGAGCTATCAGTATGCAAATTTCAAAGAAGGTGATTTTCGATTCCGCTAATAAAGGATGTAAGGAAACGAGCACCCATTTGTTTCAAGTTCCATTTAATCGCACGTGACATGAATCTCAGCTCGGGATCCATACTGGGTTATATTAGGTTGGTTTTAACCGATACTCGTGAAAAATCGTTTAAGTTTTCAGAATCCTCTGAACCAGTAGAACCCAGTTCGACGGCAACCTATAGTGAGTGGGTGGAAAAGCTTGTCTTTATCGTAAGTAAACTGGAGTGTTCTCGATCAGCAACTAAAATTGTATCGCCTCCGTAGGATAAGAATGGATTCCAATAAAATTCGAACTCTATGCATAACAAGGAGGATATCCCCTATCTCGAGAATGCGCTTAGGGTAATACAATTCATAGGCTCAGCGAGAGAGGAAAAAAGTCGTTTCGAGGCTCAACTTACATCTAGACTATCAGTTCTGAAAAACGACAAACAGGAAAACGATTCATGTGATGCAAGATACTTACTTGTACGTGGAAATTAGCATTTATGTGATCTTAGATATTGCCACCAAGGTAATTATAAATAATAACGACTTTAAGAATATTGAATAATTTATTGCTTTTGAAATCAGGTTGCAGGCAAACATTCAATTAAAAAAAAAATCTAATAAATTTTACTCGTTGAAGGGAAATCGATTTTATTATTTCTAAAGTGATTCACGGATGATGGGACTTCTCACACTGATTATATCAACGATTGGCATCTGATTTGATTGGGCAAGTTTCCAAACCTCAAAGTGTAATGAAGCTCACATATTCTCAAGCTCGGCCAAACGTTTCTCACCGTTCCAGCAACGTTATATTGCAATGATTTTATAACCTGTTGCTGCAAGTATTTTCCAATTTTCATAAAATATGTCATTTTATACTTACATGTGCAATAGGGTAGTACAAAAAACTTTTTTCGGATTTTTTTGCAGAACGCCCGAAAATTCGATCGAATCCACAAAAATAAATGCATTTTTTCTTTTTTAATAATATTTAGAGGTAGCGCAAGCCCCATGCAGTTTGACACGTATTTCCTATAAGAAAAAAAGACGTTTTTGTAAATTTTATTCAGAATTCTCGATATTTTTCCAAATATCACCCCCCAGAAGTCTGCTTTATAGGGTCCCAAAAACCCCCATAAGTAAAAAAATGGATTTTTCGACTATTTGGCGCTAATTATGATTTTTTTGCAATTTTTAACGCAGATTGTTTCAAATACATGAAATACTTCTTTATACCGATACTTAGATTTTTAGTAAATTGTTTAAACAATTTATTATGATTTTATGCAACTTTCTCTCAGAAAAGGGTTAGAACGCAAGATTTTTCTGAACTTTTCAACTTATTTTTAATGTTTCAGTTAAAGCGAGGTAATGATCAAATAAAGTTAACAAAAATGATTGTTCAAACAATTTGTTATCATTTCTAATAATATTTTCTCTGACTAATGATAGAAACTTGCGGTTTTTTCTGTAAATTTTAACTTTTTGCCCACTTTTCACTTACAGTGAGTTAATATTAAATTGAATTTAACAAAAATATTTGTTTAATCAAATTATTATCGTTTATGGCTTTATTCTCATAGATAAGTGCTGAAAAAATGCGGGTTCTTCTAAACTCTCGAGCTTTTTTTTTTTAAATAAGTGCTAAAAAAATGCGGGTTTTTCTAAACTCTCAAGCTTTTTGACGAGTTTTCCCTTAGTAAGGGAACATACATGCTCATTAAAACAATTTATTATTATTTATAACCATTTTCTCTTAGATGAGTGCTAGAAATTTGTAATTTTTCTGATATGTTCAACTTTGCACTGAATGAATTTTGAATGAAATTCAATTAGATTGAATTGATTTGATTATTGGTTAAATTGGATTGTTTTTTATTAAAAATACATTTTTTTTTAATATCAACCATTATATTTTTGATTAAAAATGTATATTTTTAGGTCGAAAGTTCAAGTCTTTGGTTGTAAGTTGAATATCTTTCTTAAAATTTCAATTTTTGCATTGAAGATCCATAATCTTAGTAGGAAGTTTGAAATTCAAATTTCACTGAATGAATTCAGCTTCTTTGTTTTAATTTTTTTTTCTTTGAATATCGGAAAAGGACAAAAATAATTTATTTAAAACAATACAATACTATTTAAAACATGATTCTCTCTAACGTTTAACTATTATTTGTTAACAACTAAAAAGGCAATGAAAAGTTGAAGAGAAGATTAATAATTTGTTTGAACAAATATTTTTGTTAAATAAGAATAAATATTAATCCACTTCAAGTGAAATGTGGTAAAAAAGTTAAAAATTTCAGAAGAAACCGCAAGTTTCTATCATTAGGCAAAGAAAATATTATTAGCGTTGATATGTTTTTTAAACAATTTTTATTTAACATGTAATAATTATTACTTTAATCTAATTGAAAAGTGATGAAAAGTTAAAAGATTCAGGAAAAACCACAACTATATAGTATTAATCTCGAAGAAGATAGCATTTAAAATTTTTTTGAACAATTAATTTTGCAAAATAAATTGAATAGGCCAAAAAGTTGAATAAGTTAATAATAATTTGTTTGAACAAAGAGCAATGATGCTACATTTTTTAGAGAAATATTTTTTTTAACATGAATTAATTATTACTTCATTCTAATTGAAAAGTGAGGAAAAGTTAACAGGTCCAGGAAAAACCGCAACTATGTAGTAATAATCTAGAAGAAGGTAGCTATAAACATTTACAATTATTTCTTACAATTATTTTTGCTAAATTAAATTGAATAATTACTTACTTTAAGTGAAAATTGTCCAAAAAATGGAGTATCTAAGAAGAAACCATAATTTGTAGCATTATTCTAAGAGAATATTGTTAAAAATGATAACAAATTGTTTAAACACTTTTTTTGGTAACTTTAATTGATTATTACTTCGCTTAAACTGAAATGTTGAGAAGAAGTTGCAAAATTCAGAAAAAACTTTGACTTTCTGACCGATTTCTAATAGAAAATTGTCTGAAATATTAAAAAATTGTTTAAACAATGTGAATGAATATTGATTATCAGTTTAAGGTAGTATTTCATGTATTTGAAACAATCTGCATTAAAAAGCCGCAAAAAATCATAATAAGCGCCAAAAACTCGAAAACCCCATTTTTTCACTTATGGGGGTTTTTTGGGACCCTACAAATCAGACTTATGGGGGTGATATTTGAAATGTAATATTTTATTCGTATTCTGTGACTATAATTGTGAAGAGAAATCGTGAATTTCGAACTCGATTCACCTAATAATGAGAATTCTGAATAAAATGTACAAAAACGTCTTTTTTTCTCACGGGAAATACGTGGTAAACTTCATGAGGCTTGTGCAACCTCTAAATATTTTTTTTTCTTCAAAAAAAAAAAAAATGCGTTTATTTTTTTGTCGACGCGAGCAAATTTCTAGGCGTTTTGCATAAAAATTCGAAAAAAATTTTCCTAATGCATTTTTGGACCACCCTAATGTGCAACCCTATTGAAGGTGTCATTCGGCCATGGTATTACCTATAGTTAATAAAATAATAATAAAATTGAATAATCAAAATTATTGATTCTGTCGTACCATAGAAAAAGGAATAATAATAATAATATTGATAATAATAATAATAATATTATTATTATTGCATAGGAATTTTGCAGATATCGATTCCAAATTTGCGATTGCACTCGATTATCGAGTAGGTACGCGTTCGAAATGAATAACTGCGAATGCGTCATTCAAATGCAAGCGTCACACTGCCCGACAGTCCTCGTCATAAATAGAATCCCGCAGGATTACAACGTGGATATCGACAATGGATGGGATAAGTTGACGTGGTAATACTGGTTATCATCGCGCTGATTGCACTCTCTCTTCTCGCCCCCCTCCCCCTCTCTATTACCATTGTACCTACCATTTATACCACATCTGAAATCAAACCTTCATTGGTTGTATTTTAACAACGATTTGAATTGAAAACGGCCCATAATTTGTTCGTAAAATTATTAGAAGAACGAAATTTGGAATTTTTTACCTTTTTCTCATTACAAGAGTTATTTTGAAGCTGAGTTTAGTGTTCCCGAGATCATTATTTCTTATAAGGAAGAGCTACCTGATATCAAAGCGAAAGCGCAATTGTGAACATGACGTTCTAAGTAATACAGCTATTTCCCAGGTATTTAGTTAATCTATCCGTTATGCCACGTCTGCAGTCTGAATATTGCAGGGTATACTATTTGAAATGCCACGTCCACAATCACTCTTTTAATGATTTACAGGCACGTTGTATGTAACACCTACTAGAACCCATAATCTGAAGGCGTTCTTGAACCAATTTCAATACTTTATATCCAATTATATGATTTTTAAAGTTAATCAAGCTCCGTGGGAATTTTCTTCAGGTTACTAAAACTAGGGTTTGTAGACTATTTAAATAGTATATTTCGTAACAAATGCAAGCAGTCGTGGCACACGATATCATCATTTTTTCGAGGGGGAAAAAAATTGTTGTTTTGAAAATTTTTTTTCCCCTTTTCACCTGTCTTACTGCATAGAAGGTTTAATGCCACATTAGACAATGCTATGAGTTATGGCGTATGTGCGAGGGAAAAATTATTTAAGCGAGTTTTAACATTATCCTTCATATATGGGTAATTCTCCAAACACAGGGAACTTTTGAAATTAGTAAATTTTTGTAGAAAATATTTTTAAAATTGTTTTTTTGTGATTGAAATTAGATTCATTACCATAAAAAAAGAACTTCTGAAAGTATACAGGCTACAAATTTATTTTAAAGGCTTGTGGAGCTTTTTGACGTTACGCTTTATCTTATCATCAATTTTTTTCACATAAAATGACTAAATCTTTGATTATAGTTTGAAAATGAAAGACTTTACGTAGAAATTAAATTGTTTTTCTTTTTGAATATCAAAATTTAAAATGATAAGTTTATCAACAATTTTGTAGTAACAAACAATAGTAATTTTTGGATACTATACATTTTTTCAGTCGTAACAACCAAATTGGATACAAAATAAACAATTGTTCTTAAGTTTTCATTAAAATGAATTTCCTAAATAATAAAAATCCAACATAACCAGTTTATAATTTTTAATGAAAAATAATAAATACATCTATATAACAAAGGTTTCTAGAGATGAGCTTTTTAAACTTCGTTTTACGACAGATTTTTTTTCTACTTGATTTCTACTTGATTTCTACTTGATTATCTAGTATATTTTCATTTATTTGCATTTCCAATCAGGATTTGATCAATTTTTTTACGTCTTTCTCTTGCTGCCTCAGCTCTTTTTTCTCTTTGCAATCTTTCCTCTTCTTTTAAAAATCCTGCTGGGGAATTTGATTTTTTCTTTTTACCTATGGCCATTTCACTGTTCATTTCCCTACTATAAACATAATTATACATTTTTATTAAACATATAAGGATATATATTTTTTAATTAAATGCAATTGATGAATAAACACCAATTCCATGTTCGCAGTTTTCACGAAGCACAGTTTTCACAAAACACAATTTGCATGAAAAATTCCAAGTTTCACCTTTATGTCAGATTTTTAAATAAGATTGCCACAAATATGTGTACTGATAAACGCTCATAATTTCACTAAAGTGAGTAAATAAACAACAACTGTAATGCAGCTTACGGCTAGATTAGGCTAGATTATATAAACCTATCTTCTGCTAATCTGTCAAACAAAATTCAGGATTGTAAGAAGTCAAACCGTTTCCAAATGAGAAGGATATTTTTCCACTTAAAATTACAAAAATCATATTCTTTGTTTTTTTCGGTGCTCTTATGACTAAAACAAAATAATCGATGAATAAAACTCCTCTCCAATTAATTTTTAGCAAAAGCTCTTCGGAGAGGCACAGTTTAACGTCAGGCCGCCCTGACAAGTTGAAAGTTAGGTTACGTCGATGGAAAACATTACAAAAAGTGTTCCAAATGTTTCACAGTTGGATGAATTGGAAAATCCTTTTGCAGTTCGTTCTCTTCCGTTTTGATACATATTTTTATCATTGATTCATTAAATTTTGTTCACAAATATAGAATTATTTGTCAATTACATCGATGGATACTAATAAGAATACGCAAGGTTTTCGTAAACTTTTTTTTTATTTGTGTTACCAGTTCTTGATTTGTACGCTCAAAACTTGGAGGATTGATTAGTGAGAGGTTTTTCCTTCAATCCTACGCTAAAACTCATCCCGAAAAGGTATTCCTAGTTGTCAAATGATCGCTGTTTATGTGACGACGTAACCACAAAAATATTTCCGTGGAAACTTACATTTGTGTGCATATGTTGTGAATATTGTATTAAAATCGAAACATTTATGATAAAATTTGTACTTTCTTAAGCAAGTTTCAAGACCCTTAAGAAAACATTTATGAATTCCTCTATTATGTATTGCCTACGTTGTTCCAAAATATGCTTCAGGCATGTGTGGACATCTCTTAAAGACATTTTTTTTTGGTCACATAGTATCTTTGTACTCCAAGTTATTTTGATTCAAATTAATTTTCACTGTGGAACAAGTTCAAATGTACTGGAATGAGTATTTTTACAGAGTTCGACACCAATACAACTAATAGTTTCACTAACATAACCCTGGGACACGCGTGTGCCCTGTCTGTGGAGAATTACCCATATAGAGTACTTCACGCTCTGATAGTGCGAAAAATGTCAGACGACTTTGGTGACCAACTAATTGTGTGGCGTAATATCAACTTAACAGGACTGTAATGACGTGTAGATACGAGCCCACGATTCGAGCGAGTTCATAGGCATGAAAGTGATCTCGCAAGAAACCGATAGTCGATTATATCCCAGCGAATGAGCCACACCTACCACTGATCTTTATTCTGGAGAACACGTACACGCAATGACTGCTTACGTTACGTGCGAACTCTGCCGAGCGTAACTAACCATTACTAACGTAAGGGACCGGTTCCAGAATTAACGATATCTCGCAAGGTGATGTATGACATGGAGGGCACGTAAGCGGATTCTGCAAAAATAACTGTAGCGGCAGAACACGGGAGATCGAGGTACTCTCCTGCTTATTGTAAAAAAAGGAAAGGCAAAGTTTTATCTTTACTCCGACTTTTTTATGATTTTTACCATTTGGTGGTACAATATCGTGAGACCGCGACCTTTCGATTTTTTGAAAATGTCTATTGGCAAAGAAAACATCCACCGCAGGCAAAGAGGCGCTGCTGTATCAAAGCGAACATGGCTGCCTATGGGGTTCGGCATGTATATGATTAGCATTAGTCTTTACACGTTTATTCAAGTAAATTATAATTTAAATGTGATAAAAATGTTGCTACTCTCTCTAAAAACATTGTGTGAGTATGCTGTTGCAACATTGTCTTCCAGGAACATGATCGGAGGTGAAAGAGCGATCAATTCTGGTTTTATAATCGTGTGTGGAACGACTTACAAAGGGCAAGATAGGATTAAACATAGTTTTTAATAAATGATTATGATAACGATTCTATTCAATAATCACCTAATAACTGTATAAAAAACAAACCAGGAAATACATAATCATCAACGCTGAAATGCAGAGAGCAAACTAGTATTTCTTGATCAGTATCTTGAATCTTGAAACGTTCTAACCATTCGAAACGTTTATAAACAACAATGCTTTCTCCAAAAAGATTTCCCACTGAAACAGTACCACTGGCAAATTTTCCTACTTTATGGAAACTCAAATTAGTGTTGATATTTTTTTGGAGTCACAATTAACAACACAGCACAGATTGTCTTTGTGAGTAACGTTTCCCTTTCTATGGTTCCAGGAGAATTCCTTTTAAAAATTTTCATAATAATTGAATAAGCTTCTTATGTACTTCTGACTAATTATTCTGACTCAAAATTAATTATTATCGCGTTATTTGAGTACAACGCGCATGTAAACAAAGGTCACGAGAGTTGACCAAGGCCAAGGCGCGGCGCGGCGCCACCCATGTACGTGGGCTAGGATTGAAATAATGCATGGCAAAAAGGAAAAAAATTGCTTCTTTTTCACAATAAAAAACATTTTCTCGCACTTTTGTGTGTAAGAAACGGATCTTCATGGTTTCCGGAATTTCGCAAAAGAATAAGTACGGCTAAAAATATTCATTCAACTGATTTTAGACGTTAATGAGTCAGGCCACGTCAACTGTGCCCATGAAATTTTGGTGATTTTTTAAAAAGTGACAACAATTGGAAAAATCTGTACATAATAGCATCATAAAAATACACTCTGAACCGTTATTCAAAAAACCGTACCGTTTTCATTATTTTTAAGAATAATGATTTTTGCAACTTTTAATAGAAAAATCAATAACGTACGACTCGTTTGCAGTAATCGAATGAAATTTGGTATGCTAGTTGTAAAGAGTTTTGCCTTTCAAATCAGAATTTTTTCTGAATTGAATTTGCAAAATTTCAATTTTTCCATAGAATTATTTACACAAATTTGATTATTTATAACTTCTAGGCCTCCAATCGTAGTAAAATTTCAACACAATGTAGCGTAAACACTTTTTTCTATTCGCAAAGAAGAAAAAAATTGTTAATTCTCACTCTTACAGTATTAAAAAAAAGTTTTTGTCGCGGGCGCCGCGTAACAATTGTCACCTCAAACGGCGCGCTCGGCGCATGCGGCTTACGCTACAAACACTGCTGTTCATACTTATTTGTTTGTACACATAAGAAAAATTTTCGATGCACAGATATGCCAAATAAGTGAATTTGTTTATGAAAATTGTTTATAACAATTACAAATGCTGTCTCAATGAACTTTAATGTGTAATATTCTTGTTCTTCAGATGAAAATAAATGATTCCCAAAAAAGAACAATTTTTGATGCACAGATTTTCATGAAAATTGTCTATAAAAATGACAAATATTGTTTTGTGGAACTCTTATGTGTAATATTCTTGTTCTTCAAATGAGAATGAATTATTCGACAGAAAGGAAAATTTTTCGAAGTATAGATATGCCAAATGAGTGAATTTCTTTATAAAAATTGTTTAAACTATCAACCATTATTGTTATTTGGAGCTTGTTCACAATTACATATTGATTCTCTATATTTTCACAACAAAATGCATGTAGGTAATACATTCGAAATCCGAAAATGCAACAGTAAACAGTTGTATCCAATAATTTGTTTATAACAATGAACAAAATACTGGATATTTATCTACAAGTTACATTTTTATTAAAAAAAGTAACTTTACCAATCCTACACCTTTGTGAAGAAATATTGATAAATGGGGCTAAGTAAACATCGCAAAAATAACCAATTGCAAATTCTAAGTTGAATAGCAAATAATTAAATAACAAATTCAAAAAACGTGCAACTCTACGCCGAAGTGCGATTCTTTATGAGTAGTGAAAGAAAAAAAGCTCTTAACCGTTGAAGATTGAGGTGTCGGCTGATTTTCGTCCCAAAAAAGTGTTTTTTTCCCCACTGTGCGCCGTTCGAGGCGACAATTGTTACGCGGCGCCCGCGACAAAAACTTTTTTTTAATACTGTCAGAGTGAGAATTACCAATTTTATTCTTCTCTGAGATGGGAATAAAGTGTTTTTACTTTTTAGAAAGAGAAAACTCTTCACAACTGTCATACGGAATTTCATTTGATTATTGCAAACGAGTCGTAATTTATTGATTTTTCTATTAAAAGTTGCAAAAATCATTATTTTGAAAAATAATGAAGACGATGCAGTTTTTTAAAAAACGGTTCAAAGTGTTATTTTGTAATTCTATTATGTAAAGGTTTTTCCAATTGTTGTCACTTGTAAAAAAATCACAGAAATTTCATGGGCACAGTTAACGTGGCCTGACTCTAATATTACATTATTGTGTGGCCTTTTCTCGAAAACAAAAAGTTAATTATTCAAGTAATAGTGATTAAAATCAATGGAATCGGAAATATAATAATTAAAAATTACTGTAATATGTATGTATATAAAAAAGGATAAAATTGCCATTTTCAGTTTCTTATTTAATCTTGAATAGAAATTTATTTGAAATCGATTACTTGGAAAATTTTAGTTTCATTATTACCTTATTTTGTTGGGAATTAAATTATTTTGTTAAGAAGGTCTAAATTTAAGGTCAAAACTTCAACTAATTTCTTAAAAGTTCAACTACTTTATGCAAAATAATTTTTGTACAAAAAATGTATTTCCTGGATTCCACTATATGGTTGGAATTGAACTTTTTTGTTTACAATTCAACAATTCTGATAGCAAATGGAGCTTTATTCCAAACTCAAACTATTTAGACAAATACTGAATTTTTGATAAAAAATACGATTTCCAAATAAAAAAAAATATTATTGGTTTGAAATTTAAATTTTGTTGTACGGAATTCGTCTGGAATATCAAAAATTCGGTAGAGAAATTTAACTACTTGATCAAAAATTACCTATTTGGTTGAAAATATATATTTTTGGTTGACGATTGGGGTTTTGGTGGGGAATTTAGCTAGTTGGGTATCAATTGATCTTTTCTTTAAATATTGAAATATCTGGAGGAAAATAAACATTTTTGTTATAGATAATTTTTTGGTGGATTTATTTAAACTTGAAATTCGAAAATTTGATATGAAATCAACTATCTGGTTATAAATTCATTTTTCCTTGTTGAAAACTCTTAACTGTTCTGGTAATAAGAAAGTTCTTTTTGCCTTCAGATTTTTTTTTCAAAAAATCGTCTTTTTGATAAAAAATATATCTCCATGGTTTAAAATTCGTCTTTTGGTAGACATATAATCTGTGTAGATCAAAATTCCAGATATTTCGTTGAAAATTTACTTAATGTGTAACAGTGCAACAGTTTCGTCGAAATAATGAAAATACTATAATATACATGAATAAGTATAAAATTGAGATTTTCAGTTTCTAATTTAATCTTGAATTGAAATTTATTCGAAATTTTCGCTTTTTCAAAGATAGAAAAATATATAAAAATCGAAAGATTTTGAAGATTCGAAAGATTTCAGAAAATTTCAATACCCAGTTTTTATAAAAAATCCAGAGATTCTGCAAGATTTAACAAAGAATTCGAAGGGATTGCAAAAGAAAATGAAGGTTTTCAAACATTTGAGGGTAAACTGGGAAATTCTAAAATTATTTCAAGAGTTTTACAAAAGTACAGGAGATTTCGAGATGTTCTTAAGGATATGAAATATTCTTGGATGAAAGAAGATTCCAGGAGCTTTTAAAGAGTTTTTGAAAGTTTCAAGTAAATAAGATACACAACAGTTTTTTAGGACTTGTAAGGCTTGAAGATATTTTAGAAGATTCCGAAGAATTTTATGATATTTCGGAGCATATCAATGATTTTGAGGGATTTCAAAAGCTTTTGAAGTATTTCGATGAGTTTTCCCGTAATGAAGAAAAGTATATCATAACCTTTCGTAGAATTTCACGAAACTTCATAATATTTTGATGAATTTCAGGGACTTCATTCACAAGAATTGAGGGATTTTCCAGGGTTCCAAAGAGTTGAAAAGATTGTAGGAAATTGTTTGCTATTGTTTGAATTAATTTGGAATTCACCTTAAGTTTTTATTAATTTATTCTAAATTATTTTGGACTTGTCTGAATTCTCGGGAATTCTCTTGAATACCTGAACACTCTTAAAATCTTCTTAATTCACTCCAATTTTGATGAAATTAATCTATTTTTTCTCACTAGTATAGTGGTATTTTATACCACGAAAGCCGAAAATCTCATGTCAAAGTTGTGATTTGGAGGTTAGAATAGTATAAAGGAAGTTTACTTCTTCTTGTACGCACTAGTATACACAAATATTCTCTTGTTGATATTAGTTATAATTTACATCATTCTCATGATTGTGTATAGAATATGAATGTAGCACTGGCTTATCCGGATAACATTGCTTATTCGAATAATACAAATGTCTGTTATAAATAAACATGTCCAGCGTTACAAAAAACTAATATTCTAGAATATCTTAAAAACATATTACTCTCGCTCAATTCAATTCAGTGAGATTCCACTGCGCATCACTGGATATCCTTAATTATTCCATACAGTGACTCATCAGCGAAAATTATTATCGATTCGATCCAGTAACCCACTTCCCACTGATTTTTATTCAGAAAGTACAGTTTTACTTTTTATTAATTATTTGTATTGCATGCCAAGTTTACCTTATATACTTCATTCAGATTTATTAAGTACTACCAATAATATACGCGCGCAACAGCAAGTAAACAAAATCCACTGCCAATTATTAAAATAAAAATATCAATGAAGATTATTCTAATTAATATTTTAAGCTGTATAGTGTAAACTATAATCACCCCAAAGAAGTATATTCCGTGGGGCACTGAGATTTAAATGTTTTTTCGGGAAAATTATTAAATTTCAAATCATTTGTTTTCGATTGATAAGTTTTTGCATGGTCTCACATGAACAGCAACAATTTTTCTTCGTTCTACAGATTTTTTTTCTCAAAGGAGTTTTGAAAATTGAAGAACTGCCAAAAACTGCACATCTTTTGACTTTCAACATGAATTACCTTCAGCAAAATTTTTTATTCATGCTCTCAGTTCAAAATACAAAAATCCTACAATATCATGCTTATTTTCATTTAAAACTATAACTATAATGTCGGATTGGAATTAGTTATTTAATCAAGCATTCGTTTAGTTATTCTTTGAACTATGAAATGTTTTTATTTTCAATTGAAATATTCAGATTCATGCAACTTTTATAATATTGAAAATCATTCCGACTTTTTCTATAGAAAACGAAGAAGGTTAAAGACTTGCTTGTGCTTGGAATGAACAAGCCGTAACAAAAATTTCAATGTAACCTAATAATCCCATTAATCTTCATTAAAATAATACCAGGAGTCGCAAAAATCTAGGGCTTTTTTATTTCAATGATTTTGGAACATGAAAATATGAAGAACTAATCAACTGATGGACGAAATTAAAAAACCTGAGTTAATCGTCTAATATATTTTTCAATTAATAATTTCATTCTGAAAGAACTTTGGCAGTAAACGGAGAGTCGTGAGTCCGGTACCTCTAGAGTTCTTTAAATTCTGCAAGTATTAAGTAGCTATTGCTTTTGGTGGTTCGGAACCCACCTTAAACTGTAGGCTTCCCTCACCTCTGAGCTAGTATTATAATTTGCGGAGCTATTATTCAAAAATGTTTGATTCCCAATGTTCCATTCGAAAACAAGAAATTTCTCAAAGCTTCGAAATTCTTATTATCCAATTTTAAATTGGGAATAGGCATTTTCAAACACTCACTGTTGATTCATACAACCTTGAAGGTTTTTAAATAAAGATTTTTTCAAATGTTGAATTTCAATGGTTAGTTCAGAAATGTTTATCTTCGGAAAATATGAATTCAAACTTATTTAAATTTGAATTGAGAGACATCAAATTATTATCATCCTATTTTTCGGATTCAAACTGAATACCATATGATTTCGAGAAATTGAAAAATCTTTTATTATTTCAATTTTGAGGGCTTTTCATTTGGAAATGTTCCATTTTGAAAACCTTCAATGTCCATTTTTTTTATTTTTAACCCTTTTGGTAAATAATGATAACATTTGAAATCTTAACTATTTGTAACTGTCCTATTATCTCAATTTAAAATTGTAATTTCATTTCAAATTTTAATAATATTGAAATAATATTAATAATATTGATTTAATATTGAAAGTTCTCAATTCAAAATTGTTCGAAACTTCATAATTCCATGGTTAATTAGAAGTATCTAGATTTGCACAATTTTCTACTCAAATTTCATCAATTTCAAATCCAAATGAAGAATTTCGATTTCATGTTTATGTTCCCATATATTCGGAATCAATGAACCTACTTAATCAAAAATCATATGATTTCAATTCCTACTCAATCCTTAACATTGTGAATTTTTAAACATTCTAAACTGTTTTATTCGAAAGCCTTCTACTTCGAAATAATAGAACTTCAAATCTATTTGATTTTTGAGTGTATTATTTCCCGAATTCCAAACCTCTAATTCGATACAAAATTTCCAAATCTTTTAATTAAAAATTATTCCATTTAGAAGAACATAAACTCACAATCAATATATTTGTAGTATCATTCTGAGAACTTTGAATACAAAAAAGTTGAGTTGAGACACTTTCAATTTTTTAATCATTTATTTTAAAAACATATTCGTGAAACTGATGAATAATTATAGTTTAAGTTTTAATTCCAGTTGATGAATTCTCACAAAATGTGTTAATCAACTTTCAATAATCAAAAAGAACTAATTTTTCCCTTGAATGGAGAATCTTCATGTATCAATTTCACGGTGCTTACAGAAGACTGCGAACACATCAAGATTATTATGAGTAATCAGATTGATTCCGAAAAATCGCTCATATTATCAATTAAAAAATGAAAAATGATAGGAATAGAATGGAATGAAATGAAAATGGGGATGTACACTCATAAACAATTATAAGTAATTATTTCTCATCCATAACAATCTAACAGTTACAGAGGTGTCCAACGCGTGGACAACGGTGTAGATATCTGTCACTCGTCAATCCCCTCTCTTACCACCTTGGATGCGTTCATGCGGTGATCGCGATTAAAAGGGATTCTCGGCGGCCGGGCTGTGTGAAAAGTGCGCGCAAGTAGGCGTGGTCACACTGAGAAACAGTTGGCACAGCCACTGCGCCTGCACTGTAGCTAACACGCCCAACTCGTACACGATAAGTGTGCTCGAAAAGGCGCAGTAGCTGCGCATCTTTGCGTGCTGGCCGAGCACGTTAGCGTACTAGCAGCGCCTTCGTACAATCTACAGTGCGCACGAACTGAGAGCGCGCCTATCAAACCTCATTTTCGCCCCTCACCGTGCATGTATAGCGCGCTGTATAGACGTAAGTGAAGGGTGGTCACTACCGTAGCATGGTGGCGCTGACTGTGCCAACTACCTCTTTGTGCAGGCGTAGTCAGACGAAGCCCGTGGTGGAACGAGAAGGGTATTCTCGATGAAGCGCTCGTAGAAGGGGAAAAAAGGAGAATCGCGCCAACCTTGTGTTGGACACCTCTGATCTAACATGTTTACATTTTTACAGTAAATATTTTCCAGGTGTTTGTTCATGAATCGACTCTTGTTTGTATTCCAAATATTCATTAAATATAAGCCCTAATTATCTATTATTCCCGAATATTTTACTTCCAGGTGTGCTGCGTTTGGTATACAAATCATAGGATTGTGAATCTCATCACTTTATAAAAAATTGCTAATTTCAAGATGCAATATGATATAACAAATGTTTCATTCAAATAATACCTCTGAGCAGGAAACCACTAGAGGAATTGCGTATTATGTAATATCTGCTTTGGTGATATATTTTTTTTTATTTTTATATGATAAAATGTACTGTGTTTGAATGTTGACTGATGAAGTTTTTGTGGGAGGGTGAAGTAGGAAAGACTTGATAAATTGCAAGGAGTGATAACAATTATTTTGATGGAAGTGACAATGTTATTCTGTTTCAGGGTGTGACGGGCGACCGGCTGGCCGGGGACGCCGCACACCTCCTTCATCTCTTCTTCTTCTTGTTGCCGCGACCACAACACACAATGTAACGTCGTGATCTAGTGTCGTCGGTCTCAATGTACTCAATGTGGTACGTCACAATCCCCTACTCGGTGTCTCTCAGGTGTCGTCCTTCTTAAGTTTCGCTTCAATTTTTCCGTTTTTAAGCTGTTTCTCGAATCGTGCGCTAAAAAACCCGATAAACAAGCACCAAGTGGAACAGGACCTAATAGGATTCTTTTGACAAGACAAAAGTAGCTGAAAGAAGTTGTAAGATAATAAGATTAAGGGCGTTGGACAGTTTTGACTTGGAATTTTTTTTTATAGGTACGGAACTGACTTCGCCTATTTATTTGCTTTTGGGTCTTTTTTAGAGCAATGGGGAAAATCTAACAAAAATCCAGGGTCTTTCGGGATCCTTAGATCGAAAAATTTTCAAATGACCTACCCTTGGACTGAGGAAATAAATATTTTCATCGTACACATGAATATTCCGGAATGCAGAAATCCTCTGGTAGCAGACAATGTCAGCGAGACTTGATCAGCAACATCGAGACCGGTCACTATTTTATTTTTCCCCGCACAAAACCAACATCTAAGATATATTTTCGGTAGTCCCCTATGATTCTTAGAATTCTTGCAAGCCGATGGTCACCACAAAATTCGTGATTCACATCGCGGTAAAGCAGTCTACTATAACAAACTGACAGGTCCTACGTGTGAGGTCAGTGAGGATGTGATTGTACACCAAGGGAGCAGACCACGCGAGTCAGCGCTGCTAACGCACTTATCAGGGCTCTTGCTTATCGACGTATCGACCTGCCAAAGTTCGAAATAGAAACGTTAATAATAGTTGCCTGAGAAGATATTTTAAAAGTTCTTTCAGGTTCCATCTACAAACGCACTAATTCTGTAGATAAACAAATGTTAAATTATTTATAAATATGAAAAAGTTGATAATATTTATCTCTGAATTAAAAATTTTGGAATTGACAAATTTATTTCATGTGCAATACTATACGATTTCTGAATTTGAACTCTTACACAATTTTTTCGTAAGCTCTAAATTCTATTAGTCACCAATAAATAAATTTCAAAATTTGAAAACTACCTTTTTGCTATTATAAAATTAACTTTTTGGCGACTGAAAGAATTTAGAGCTCACAAAAAAATGTGTAGGAGATCCAGTTCAAAGAGTGTGCAATATTGAACATGTTATAAATTTGGCAATATCGAAATTTATAATTCAGTGATCAGGTAACTAAGGAACATCAAAAACTAATTCACAGATGAGATGGTTCAAAAATCTCAGGATTACAAATATGGTAATTTTGCAATTTTGAAATTCATCTATTGGTGACTCAAAGAATTAATAGCTTACTAAAAATGTATAGGAGATCCAGTTAAACAATTTTATGGTATTGCACATTCAATAAATTAGTCGAATCCAAAATTTAGAAATCAGTGATCAGGTAACTTAGGAAAATTAGAAACGAATTTACAGACGGGCCAGTTCAAGAATATCAGGATTTCAAATATGGTGATTTTGCGATTTTGAAATCTATTTAGTGGTGATTAATAGACTCTAGAGTCCACGATAAAATGTGTAGGAGCTCAAATTCAAAAATTCTAAATTTTGAAATTATAATCGAATTTACAGGCAAGCCAGTTTGGGAATTTCAGGATTGCAAATGTGGTGTCTTTAGCAATTTTGAAATTGATAATTTAGTGATCAGATGATTTAGGAAAATTATAAACAAATTCACCGACAGGCCAGTTTAACTTTGTGCATGGAGGCTAGTTTAGAAATTGTTTTATTGCAAATGTGATGAATTTGTCAATAACTTCT
>WSXT02205034.1:0-18311 GCA_011762715.2 Neuroterus valhalla | reverse complement strand
TTGCCACACATAACATCTTTGTCGAACTGTGTTATATCTCATGAATAAGAATATATTTTAATTTCATTTTATTTTCTTTGACACTATACAGAAAATATTTGTATACCCTTCGCTGCAATATAAGTTTATGAATTTTAAGGCAAATTCATTGCAAGTCGGAAAATCAGGCATAATAAGGAACGGGATTATGTTCATTTTTTGGATATAATCTAAATTTCTCCATTGGTACATTTTTTTATTAATTCATTGGTTGCTATTGGAAACAGAAATTTTCCATCTGACTTGGATACTTCAAATGTTCATGAATCCTATGCTTACGTTCATTAATCATACAGTGCATGCCATTAATCTCCAATGCAGGCTTTCTTCGAAATAGAAAATCAAGCTCCGATTTTGAGGTAACACAGTGTGAAATGTCAGAGACGTTTCGCTTGCATTTTTTTGAAAGTAAACATTTAGACTCGACAAATATTTCTGGAAATTATGTACTCACAAAATACTACATCTGCATTCCCATATTCGTCTCTGAATTAATCAAATATTTTCACATGAACAGAATGGAACACACGCTGAAGAGGGAGTCAGCAGCGGAAGATGTTGTTCCAGACCACGGAGACACTACAATAATTCATTACAATCATTAGTAATAATAGAGATCAGAGACAAACCAAAATAGAAAAAAAACTTCAAATTGTATCTCCCTTTTTCTCCGACCGTTGACGAAAAATTATGGCATTATTTTTCTTAGAATAGATATCTAATTCTTTTAATTCTAAAGTTTTTCTACTGTTTCATACTACTTTATATGAGTTATTAAACTACGTGCAACAATGTTTAATCACTTGATTCCTGGAAAGATAAAGTTTTCTTATTTATTTACAATGATTCCTTACATTCACCCTGACATATTTTTCTTTGAACTAATGTATCCTTACGAAAAACAATCCTTTTTTCCTATACTTATAATACAACTAATTCGGAAAAATTTTATCTCTTTTACACAGATTTTGTATAGTAATCTCACGTTTTTCAATCAAAGTTAATGAACCAAGAGAAAATCTTCGTGTATATATAAGATGATTCACTGTTGTTGAAAATTTTTGCCCTCAAAATTACTTTTTGTATAACCTGATAACCTGATGTTATTTGTGTTTTGCATAAAGGTTAATACCATTTTCAATAACTTTGAAATCCTATTACTCCGTAATCATTTGTCTACGTATTATGTTCTCTATAAATCGAACTCAGTTACTAAACCTGGTGCATCAATGTTATTTTGGCGATAATCAACTATTTCAGTTGTATTAGTCCATAATTATTAATTCTTTCGTCAAATCAACTTCTTGAAACTGATAGTGCATTTAAAAATAATTCTGAGTATCCTACGTTATTATTGGTAATGCTAAACAGAAATTCTTAGCATTACCAAAGATACTGAAGATCTTTATGAAATATGTTATATTTTTTCTTCCTGATTCTTTGTAATGATCCTCTTATTTGAATGAAAATTTAATCGATACAATCTTTTGTAAAAATTCTACATGGCTAGCGCAAGGGTAATAAAAATCATTGATGACTTTGAAAAACGGAAACTCGGTTGCACAAATAAAAATTACTTTATTTCCACAGAAAATAGATTTCTGATTCGTGAAAATGAGTTTTCTGGAAAATCACTCAAGTTTTTTGAACTAAAAAGTGGGATTTTCATGAAACAGTTGGTTTTTGAACCAAAAGATATGAATTTTCTACAATAAAGTTGATTTTCAACAAAAAAACTTTTTTTAAACAAGGTAAATTTCACAACAGAATACGAGATTTTAACAGAATAGTTTAATCCCTGAATAAATTGATGAAATTCTAACAGCATTTTTTCCTGAAAACCCAAAAACTGAATTTTCAACACGAAAATTCATTTTCAAAGATGTGATGAGTTTTTGAATAATATGTGATTCTTTAACCTACCAAGATTAATTATTAACCAAAGAGTAGAGTATTGAAAAAGAGAGAGTTCCATTTTCAACTTGTCAATTCGATTTGCGAGCTCAAAAGACGAATTTTTAGGAGGCAAAAAACCAATTTCCAAAAAGTTGGATTCCACCAAAAACTCTTCTTCAAGGAGAAGGTTTATCCTCAACAAGACTATTGAATTTCGGAGTCAACAGGTCAAATCATATGTGAAAAACAGTTTGAATTTTTTGGATTTGGAAGTTTTAACAAAAGGGAAGCATTAACAAAACATAATTATAATGAAGAATATTGAATCCTTCCATAGGAAGGCTATGTCTCAACCAGATACATGAATTTTTGATGAGATAGGTGAATTTTTGAATATACAGCATCGATTTACAAATTGAAATGGAATACACAATTTTTTCATATAATGCATTCGCCTTGAAGCATGAGTGTAAGCCCTTCAAGACACAGAAATACTCCTTTTTTTGAGAGAAAAGATAAATCTGCAGCGAACAAGAACAAATCATCAACAAACCAGTTCAGTCTACAAACAAAGTGGATCAATTCCTAACCAAACTGTTGCACTATTAACCAAAAAGGACATGGATCTTCAACTAAAGAGTAGAATTTTCAAATACGAAGGGTCAATTTATAATAAACATATCAGTTTTCAATACGAAATGGAATAGTGAGAATCCGAATTACAAGTATCATTCCAAAACCAAAAAAAAAGAAAAATTTCCACAGTGTTGAGATGTCATCCAGAGAGAAATTCTTTCTTGTGGAAAAGACAATTCATAATAAATAAGATTTTGGAAGAGCAGACTTAAAGAGATGAATCTTCAAAGAAAAAAAATTATCTTCAATAAAGCAGGTAACAAAATAAATTCCAAACCAAAAATATGATAGTAAACTTTATGAATTAGAAAATTTAACTGCCGAGTAAATTCATTCTTCACATTTGGTGTAATGAATTTAGTTATGAATTCATTTAAAAATGAGGATAGAAAGACACAGGAGAAGTTTCTTGACTACAGGGAAGCAGGCATGGCCATGCTGCGTAGTTTCAAGTTGTATACTTGATGACTCTCTGCGTGCAATATTCAGGAACCATACGCGGTCCTGAGTGTTGACATAACCGTGCTCGGTTGTTGGTCCGAATACGGTTCAAACTGGATTGTCATTGCTGCCCAATTTCGGTCCGTCTAGCCCCGATGCCAGTCTGAAATTGTGAGATGAGTGTATAAAAAGAAGAGGCACGCCTGAAATGAGTAATTTTGGATATTGATGGACCCGCGTGATGAGGATTTTCTGTTGTAATATCACAATAACTTTGCGAATCACTTTACCTGGAGTCATTGCGAGAGATAATTATTAGCAACCTGTGTCGGAACTGTGTCCTAAAACTAGCTTCCCAGCTCAAACCTTCGATATAAATTCCTTGATCCTGCGAAGCACACCACGAGTAGAGCCAAACCAGATGCGTATACCTCGAAAGAAATTTGGCTTCATGGTATAGTAAAATAATGAGTTTGTAACATTACTGTCCCGGAGCATTCTCCTATTTCCTCTTATAATCCTAAGTTCCAATGGTAATACCCCGGCCTCTGTAGAACTTGTGACGAACTTTGTGGGAGGCCGACATTTATCAAATTGATGTCAATAGAAAATCGCGAACCTTGCACACCGTCTTCAATTTTATGTGATCTTAACTCATGTCCCGACGCCGATGCACCATAAAAAATGCATATGTTACGAACTGATATGATAAATGCTATATGGTAGCCTCTGAGCAGCGTAGCCAGCCGGTATCGATGATCGTCAACTCAAACTTGACGAAAATAAGCTCAGACACTTTCAGAACCCTGTAAAAATTTTGAATATTATATTGGTCTCAACTGAAGATGAGGATTTGCATGTTGGTGGCGATAGTGGAGTGTGCTAGTTGACAGCTGATGATTAGGTTTTACGAAATTTTTGCTAGAGGTGTAGATGGGGGGTAAGGGTGAAAGCTCAGGTGGACAGCAAAGGATGCGAAGGGTGAGTTAAAGGTGAATGAAGTAGTTTTTGATGTGCATTCTGTAGTTTTTATTTATTTGGAATATTTTTTTGGGTTCACAACACGAGTATAAGTCAAGGTGCGAAAATCATATTCCGAACTTTCTCATCCTTTGATGAGAAATGTCACTAACAGATTTTCGACTCTTGTAACGAATTTTGGAAAGAGTTGAAATAAATATGAATAAAATACAGTCGGGACTGTCGATATCAGAAGGACTGGGGACGACAACGAGTTGGAGAGTATAATATACAAGCAGGGTGTGCAACTACACAGCAGTAGAACTTGAACATCGTGAACCTCGTACCAAATTCCCACTCGTCCTACTCTTTTCCTCCCTCAACATTCACCACTCGAACCCTTACGCATATGCGTGGAAACGAGTATCAAAACTGTGGGAGGGTGCTTTCCGAGAGCACTCTCTGTTCGCACCAGGCAAGTGACACCAAACAAATCTGTGTTGTATCCCTAGCATGGTCGCTACGGTGCAGTACGCACAACACTTTGGCACGTGCAATCCCTATCTACACCAAGAAACCGATTTATTTTATGTTTTTTCTGAATGAAGTATTTGATTGGAATCTGGAAAACGTTACATTTTCTGCATGCGTTAATAATTAGGAGAACTTTTGGATGGAGGATTTGATTTGATAATAAGATAATGAGAAGGTGAGTTCAAAAACATTCTGGGAAGAAGGATGAGAAGTAAAAAAAGTGATGTTACTATATATTCTCTTATATAAGACCTTCTAGACTACGCAGTTCAGATCAAGCCGGATCTGCGTAAGACTGATGCCAAAAATGGTTTAGAACAGACCACTGAGACCAGACAATATAGATAAAGCCAGATCTGGGTCAGCCCTTGCATAATACTGCTATGAAACTCCCCACACGGGTTCATCAAAAAATGTTTTTTTCTACTCCACATTCTTCAAGAACGCATTTATTACTCACTTCATCTATTAGCGCTTTGCCCCACATATTTCGCAAGAACTGCATGCTGCTCCTATTTATTTTACTTCCATCACGTATCTATAGATACGTCCGGATCCGCAACCATACAGTAGGGTGGGTGCAAGCACAGATTTCTAGATCACAACTTTAGCCTATTCTGACAGTTATTTTTGTAGTAATTGCTCTTTCACTTCAGATAATCTTTCTATCCTCAATTACACCTCGAGTGATCTCTACCTCTATCGTTTCGTCAGCACTATATGTGTCGTAATCATTATGTAGGATCCGTCACTTGATAAAATCTGGTGGAATCCGGTGCCTAGTAGAATGCTAGTACTGATAGTAATAATGATAAGCGGACCTTGGAAGAGGAGAAGGTTTGGACCTAAATTATTTCTATGACCAGTCACACCTTCCCCTTTTCCCAAGTCCACTCAAACTCATCGCTCATCGCGATTAACGCTCTCCATTAGCATGCCGTATTCTATAAAATGATAGATTCTATAAAATAATTTGCATGTGCACTTTCAAGATACACGAAAATATCAACTTGCCCTTTCCTCTCATCATTTGAACCAATGTTGCGGTTTGTTTCCTCATCAGTTCCTTCAAATACAGTGACTTTTGGTTTAGTCAGTTTACCCCAAGGGCCCGTATCATTTATGTTTATTTACAGTCTGCTCAGCAATCTCTGCAAATCATCACCTGCTTCTTGAAACAATCTTATCATCTGCCAACGCAAGTTCACACACTTCCCCTGTCTTGAGATCAACATCTTCTTCGTCAAGATTATTCGTTCCTAGACATTTTTCCATATACGAAACATTTATGAGGTCATATCGTAGCATAAAGCTCTGCGCTGTACCAAACGATCCACTCATATGTATATACCCTCTCGCACTCACTTTACATTATTATATATTGTTTCTTCTGCTCTTTGAAGCCAATCTTTCACCCTATTCTCATTCAAGACTTACTCGAGTTAAGCTCTACATGCCTTGTCGTAAGGTCATTCTAGGTCAACAAAGGTACATTCTTTTTGTCTAGTCTCAAACTTATTTCTGCGATCAGCCTTAACCTGAAACTATAAATTTCCTGGCAAGAGTCTGCATTAGACTTTCCTGATCTCTCCCTTATATATTATCATGAACTCATTGAAAAGTGTTTTGATAAATATTTTATCGATCATACGAGTATGTTGACTGCTTTGGCATTTGTGCAGTCGCCTTAACCACTTTTCCTCTTGTGGATGGATATCGTGGATTCTGCCCTTCAATCATTTGGAACTTTACCTTTCACAGCACACATATTCTTAATTCTTCAGTGTCCTAATTACGGGTATGATGTCGTCGATAATAAATATTTTCTCGCGATGAGCGACTTGAATGTATTATGCATTATCTTCCGTATCATCGTTGTTATCTCCGTGGCCCAAGCTCCATATCATTTCCTGATGAAAATACTCAAATCAATTCTCATTTTCCCAATTCACTCACGATCTTACTTCCGGAATTTCTTATTCCTACTTCCTAAGTGCTATTTGTCCGTGTCATTGTCTCTTCACCTACTTTAAAAAAAGTTTCTTATTCCGTTTATATTAATTTTCATTCGTGTCTTACCTTACGCCCTTATTTTGTTCTTGCTTGCTTCAATTAGTATTTACGCTCCCCTGCTTTTGTCCATACAGGTATTTTCTATTCTAGTCTCTTCTTTATTGGTTCATGCTTTTTGCTGCAACTAAGTATTTTTTTAGAAGAATTCGAATACAGATTCATAGATTTTCGAAGGAGACTTAAGATTTTAAAAAACTGTAGTAGGTTGAGTTTGTTTTTTCTCGTTTAAAACTGGTATTTGTAAAAAAAATCATCATGAAACTGTTCAATATCCATAAATTTTTCATGAATTCGCATTATCCATCATTTCCAAACAATTTGAGGTTTTGTTCATGTTATCACGAAAAATGCTAACTCAAAGCAACATTTGTAATTCAGACCAAATTCTTAAATAATTTAACGATTTTTTATAACGCTATTGTTGTTCATCAGGAATTGGCTTATTTCAGTTTCTATTTTGAATCAGAATACATTTCAGCACACGCAATGGATTTCTCGTAACCGAAACCATTAAAGCTTGGAGAAAATTCGCAATGGTTTAATGGTTCCATGTTATTTTTCAATCTTCTCCACAGGATATTTGATTTCTATGTTTTTTCTTGTTAATATCGATTTTAAGAATGGAATTTACGGTCAAATTTTTATTCAGAGTTATTCAATTTTGAATTTCTTGTTCCTTCGGCGTTTGATGCCAAGAAACTGTTGCTTTGAATAGAAAATTGTTGGATTGCGAAAAGATAGAATGTTCTTTGAACAATTTCAGATATCGGTTTTGAGAATAAGATCAATAGATCCCATAGGAGATCCACTATAATGCACGGAAATTCGGAAGTTTGATTAATTGCACAACTTAATTTGAAGAATGCACGGAGAAAAAATAAAAACCGTGTCTAGCCCTAGAATGTTTTAACAAAAAATTGAGAATCATAAAAAGCAATTTCGGTTTCCTTATCTTTCATTTAAAACAACATGCAGCTAATTACCTAAAAATTATTCTGTTTTGTTTGAGAATTTATCATTTTTTTGAAAATGTATTCATTCAATAAGGAATTCTCCTTTTGAAGAAAATTATTCTCCTTAGTTGAAAATTCAATTTTTTAATAAAAATTTGTATCTTTGGGTTGAAAATGATTTTTTTTTTGGTAAGGAATGATATTTCTTATTCCTAAAAATGAATTCGTTATTCGTGAAAATTCACAGTTTTGTGGAGAATCTCTATTATTTTGTAGAAAAAACTGCGTTTATGGGAAACTTGTCTCTTTGAGTTAAAAGTTAGGTTCGAATTTTCTTGTGGTAATTTGATTTTTTCATCTCTATGTTGTACAAGATTGATCTTTTTTGGTAGAACGTTTATTCTATCGGTTAAAAATTTATTTTATGTTTGCAGATTTAATTTCTTGTGTTCAAGTTGATTTTTTTGGTTTAATATCTATTTCCCGGTTGTAGGCTTTTCATTTTAGATTGAAATTCTTCTCTTCGGGTGAAAAATAAACTATTCCGTTATTATTTTTTTCAATTTTGCTTGAAAATAAATATTTATTTCTCAAATGCAAAACTAACTCAAAAAGTCATGATATTCACTTCAGCTCCGCAAAAGTAACAGGGAAAAAGTTGCGTTTCCAAACGGCCACTATCACGGAAACTATTTTCTGAAATTCCTTGAATAACCTGCTGAAGCACAATAACTTTTTATAACTTAACAATTGAAATTGAATTTAGGGGATGAAGGTCTAAAGCAGGGAGTCTAGAGTAGAGAAAAAGATCACTTTCAAACATCGAATACTAAGTAAGAGAAACTATGTTTTGGACGATACTTTTATATATTTTAAGCATTTAAGACATGAAGAGATACACATAAATGATCTGAATAGGTGTTAGATATCGGAGAACAATGGCTGAACTTCCAAAGTTTTATGCCAACTAAAAAATTTTAAACTCTCTTATTTTCTAGTTGACTGTTGAATACCTGTTAAATTGTGCGCACTCATAAGAGGGTGGGAAAAATGTTCCATTTTTATATTCAATTAAGGAATCTATCAATTTTTCGCCTCTGATAAAAATTGCGCTTCGAGTTACATATTCTTACATCGAATAATTAGAAAAAAGCTCATGGAATTGGGGTTATGGTTCTAATAATTGTTCCATCCTAGGCGCTGCTGTCCATTCGAAATCCGTTGGAACCCAGCGATGATTCGTTGAGAGCGGATTCGCAGGCTGGCGTTGAGTGGTTGGAACCACTACCGCTAAACTAGGCTGATTTGGAAATGAGAACATCAATATTCATGTTCACCAAATCAGACAAATGTATACAGAAGTTTGATTCAAAATCTGTATCTGCATTTAACAAGGACAATTGAAGCACGCTTGTACACAAATTATCAAAGAAATACGTCACGTTCCAAACTTGTAGTGGTTTGAATCTTGGTTTTCATCTGAATCTCTTAAATTCTTAGTTCAAAATGACAAAGTTGAGAGTTGCAGGTCAAAAGTAGGTTCTAAGCAGGTTTCGTATAATGAGGGATCTAGCAGTTTTCTCTGTGCGCGCTTTTTATAGCCTACAATTGGGAGGAGACTTTGCCTCCTCTCCTTCGCCAAGGACCAACCATTTTCCCAACGTCATAGAATTTTTGGAATAACTAACCGAACACAAAGTGGGTCACTTCGTTCTGTCTACAGGATATGAATCTTCGAATGGGTCATTCAAAGATTGACATTTTCAAACAGGAAGGTATCAAAACAAATCTGAAGTTCACTTCACATCCGGTCTGACCGGCGTCAAAATCAATTAATGATACTGAGATTAGGCCAACAATCATCTTTTAAATAAAAAATTTCAACGTAAAAGCGCAATTTATTTCATGATGCTTACAAGTTTTGGCAAACATAACCTCGTTTGAGGCGGGGCTATTGCACCGTTTGTGGCCATCTTGTGTAATTCGGAGCTGACATTCTACAAAATATTTGCTTATAACTCATACATTGCGTCGTCCATTTGCATTCAAAAAGCTAATTAGAAGTTCATATTTATTATTCCCATCATTTGAATAAATCAATATCAAATTTGAATCTAGAGACTCTTGGCGCGCTGCCCAGAGATCGCTGGTGTGCTTCTTAATTCGCAAAAGAGCCACGCTATCACAATGATATTAGGTATATTGCAGCCCAATTCAACTGAAATACAATGGCGTTCCTTAGTGATGAGAGTTTCTGTTTGCAAAGTTTCCTCATCAGAGCGGCGCTGCACGCGACACGCTTTAATAAAGCATGAATCTTATGGGCAAATTTTATGAAATTTGAAATGATTGAGTTTTTGTACAAAGTAAAGTCGGAAAATGTTTCTGAAGTTATTCTGGGAAATAAAATTCACATTCTTTATGAATCACCTAATATAAAATAGGAAAATAACCAATTGAATTATGTAAAATATAATAATTAATTTATCTGTAAGGAAAACATTCAACAACGTTTTATTTGAAGAGATTTCATTATACTGGTGAAAACACCTACTTGGATTATATTTTTTTTACTGTACTATTCTCATAACCAACGGTAGTTTAACATCCCTTCAAAACACATTATATTAAGATGAATGAATCATGCAAATCAAAAATAACTACAGAATCAATGATGTAATAGTTATATAGGGAATGATATTATTATTAATAATCTAGTTACAGTATGACGAGATACGAGAAAAAACTGCTTCTCAACAAAATGGTTGAATCGCAAAGCCAAAAGGACGGGAAATCTACAAAAAAGTTAAATCTTCAACGCAAATATGGAAACTTTCGCCGAAAAAGTTGAACTTTCCACAAACTATTCAGTTCAATTCTCCGGTGAATTGTTTAATGTTCAAACCGGAAAGTTGTATTCCCAACAAAAAACTGTAGTTTACAAGAGATCCTTTGATTTCCGAAAAAGCAGTTAGATTTTTAACCAAAAAAAAGTATTTTCACCAAAAATATAAATTTGCAATCAAAGAAAAAAATCTTCGAAAAAAGATCTTTATAGAGAAGTTTAACATTCACAAAAAAGTTAGATTTTCAATGGGAAAAGCAAATTCTTCAAAGAAGAATAATTTTAAAAAAATTAAACAAAATCGTTGAATTTTAAAGCCGAAAAGACCATTTATATACAGAACAGTTGAATTATTTACTCACCCGAGAATTCGGACTTCCGAGGAAAAAAATAGTTTTCTAGATGAGAATTTAAAAAGTTGAAGAATCCAAAATTTATAAATTAAGAAATACTGGTAAATGGAAAATGGTTACATTGAAACTCTTTCGGTTCAATTATCAATAAAAGAATTCAATTCTTCAACAAATTGAGAAATTTTCGAACCGAACGAAAGGAGAACGAAAGGAGATATAATTTAACTTTATCCAAAATTGTTGAATACTTAGACCAAAAAGTAAATTTTCAAAAAGAGAAGTAAATTACAAGAAACATTCGAGTTCTCAAAAAATATCTCGATTTTCAACCGAGAAGTATCCTTATGATCAGAAATATCAACTTTCAACTAAATATAACAATCTTTAAAAATAAAATAAGTTTGATCATCAATGTATCGGGATAGCCTTACATTAACAACTCGAATTGTTATATCTACTGATTTGTGGTAAACGGGTTCAGCCCGTTTACCACAATGCTTTTGTAAAGCGTGCCGCGTGCAGCGCTGCTCTAGTTTATAGTCTACTACGGCAGACGACAAGTTTAAATACGGCGCGAATATTTCAAATTCGTTTAAATGACACATATGCCGCAAGATGTGTGATACCTAAAATTTCCAACAACAAGAGTTAGTCTAACACAATGATCGTGTCCTCTTTTTGGCATAAAGTATTTATTGCTTGGGATTACCTGCCCAAAGTGTGAATTCATATAATTGATTTATCCGTTCTAAACAAAGACAAAAATTTGGCCTCCCTAAATAGTTATGAAACATTTTTAGTTAACTCATGCAAAAAAGTGAAAGCTATTCAAGGCGTTTATCAGATCGACTCGCAAAAGCAGTGACACATTGAAAGTTGAGGATTCCTCTATCAGCACAATCTTCTTTAAGACACGTATGGTCGTAATAAAATAGCAGACACCGATAATTGCCGCTTTTTATAGGCCGTCTCCGAGTTGCTTTGAAGCAGTCTCGCACTTCCGAGCAACAACCCCGCAAGCGGTTCGAGATAAAGATTTGAATTCTCGGAATGAAAATTGCCGATCAATTTACCAATTGACCTGAAATTCCACCATAATAAACCACAATTCTACGTCCCACATGCTGCGAGAGCGATGGATCATTTTTTCAAGTTTACTGTATTATATTTCTTGATGGAAGCTACTTGATGGTAAGCACCCGTTAAATGAAATTGATTTCGAAATCAATTGCTTTTCACGGGCGCTATTCACTACAAATGTAACCCGTGTGGAACACGACTCAACTCGGCCCAATTAATGATCAAGCGTCAATCAGGATGCAACTGAGCAACCCAGTTCAGGAAGAGCAGAGTTAATTGATATACAGAAGACTTCCGTTTAGCTGAACTCTCGTTTAGCTGAACTTCCATTAACCTGAACGCTTCCACGCTCGTGTAGCTCAACTGGAGCGACCCCCTCTACCCCCACTACTCTCGAGTAGATACGGCAACTGACGGTACCAACCAATTAGAAGTCTCCTCTATAAAGACCCATGCGGAGGGGGACAGTAGTAGGAATTTCTTCCAAGTTCAGCTAAACGAATATTCACGTCACGTAGCGGTTCAGTTAAACGGAAGTCTTCAATATTTGTTCTTGTATGTATGAAAGACTGAATGCGATTCCAGCAAAAAACTTAAATTTTTGTATTATTTCGAATTTTCAGTTATTAGAACTGATGGAGCCAATCAGTCTTTTAATTGGTTTTCCGGCTCATGCAGGGCTGACCTAAAGAGTGCTCATAGTAGTCAGCACGGTGCATTCGGAAAAAAGAGATAATTAATTCTTTTTTATCATTATTGTCGTGAAAAGCTTTCCAAGTTTCCTTAATTCTAGAAAAAAAAACTGAAGAATAAAGCTCCGAAAACCAACAATACGGCTGCCATTGGAACTTTGAATACTACATCTACATTAAACCATTACATTTCGAAATGGCCGAATCTTGGAGGTAGTACGTTCAGTGTCATGTACAATGAACCGAGTCGTAAATTCTTCAAAGATCATCTTTTCTTTCCGAAATATAATAAATTCAAGAATAAACAGCATGCAATACCCAGTAGAGAGTGCATTCCACAGAACAAAAGTTTCCAAAAAAAGGCAATAACAGTGGATAAGTGCGATTGAACATGGTCTTTTAGGTGAGTCGCAGCCAAAAACTTTCAAAAGTTGCACCTACAATTCCATATCAGGTGGGGTAAGTGAAATAAATTCTCACTGCTGTGAAAAATCTAGACTTGGTTCCTCGCAAAAATTTAGGTTATGCTGTATGCACAGTTTTGGAAATAACATCTAATCTTGTACGACCTTGAGGGCAGGGAAAAAAGGTTGAGATGATGCAGCAAGTATTTTTTCAGCACTTCACTAACTTTTTTTGAAAAATCTCCTCTTTTTAGAGGGTAGAACAGACGCTAACGTTACTGACTAAACTCGAAGAGTATCCACTTATCAGTTTTAATTCGACCAGAAATACAAGTTTTGAATCGAAGAAATACACTCGGTACAGAAGACATACCAGCGCCACGTCGTCCTCAAGGTATTCGGACATTACGGAAAGACGTCACAAGCACAAATACTTGATGGCTCTGCGCACACCCCGAAGCGCATCCTCTGATACCCGAAGATAACTTCTTCCGCCACTTTTTTGCAAATGTCCACGTTTTGAGACCCCTTGAACCCGAAAAACAGGTTCTTACGAATGTGTCTGTCTGCCTGTCTGTTAGCACGATAACTTTCGAAAAAACTAATTGATTTGATTGGCCTTTGGTACACTCTTTCAGTGTCAAAAACTGAAGGTCAAGTTCGTTAGCCAGGTGTTTCGGATTGAAATAAGAGAGAGGGAGCATTTTGAAAATTTTTGAGACTATTTTTTTTTTGACTCGATAATTGTAAGAACAGCTTCTTGTAGTAAGTAATCCCCCAGAAAAACTTTCCAAAAGGAAATTTGGGAAGGTGAGAGATATTTTGTACTACTGTAATGCAAGAAAGACCCAGATCCTTTACGTACGTCGTACACTCAACTGAGAATCATCTTCAAAGGTATGTCATGTCGGAAGATAATGATATTTTCATAAATCATAATAAGGAGACAACATTGAATGAATAATACTTGAACTATTTCTCTTCGTGAACTGGATTGAATTTGATGCCGTTGATCTTTGACGCTGTAAATTATTCGCATACTTTGTTAGAAAGAATAAAACTTTTATCTTTCTTCTCTAGTTACAATTGACACAGGCATATCAAGTCTCTCATCTGCCATCTGCATCCAATTCACGAAGAGAAATAGTTCAAATATTATTTATTTAATGTTGTCTCCTTTTTATGATTTATGAAAATATCATTATCTTCCGACATGACAAACCTTTGAAGATAATTCCCAATTGGATGTCTGACGCACGAGAAGGATCTGAGTCTTTTTTGCATTACAGTAGTACGAAATTGCTCCCACCTTCCCAAATTTGCTTTTGGAAAGTTTTTTTGAAGGATCTATATAACAAAGGTTTTTAGAGATTAGGCTTTCCAAGCTTCCTTTTACGACAGATTCTTTTCGGTGCTTCTGTCACTTCTACCTGATGATCTATATTTAATTTATTTCAAAATTTTTCATTTATATTTAACTCATTTTTAAAAGTCTGCTGTTGAATTCGATTTCCCCTTTTCATCCATGTCCATTTCACTGTTGATTTCCCTTCTTAAATAAACAACATTTTCATTATTTTTACAAATCATGTTTAATAACGAAATTCAGGATTGTGAGAAATCAAACATTTTCGAAATGAGAAGGAGATTTTTCCAGTTTCGGATATGAAAATCATATAACTTGTTTATTTCGGTGATTTTGTGATAAACAAAACAATTTATCCAGGAAACCTCCGTTCTCATAACTTTTCTGCAGATTTTTCCGGAGAGGCTCAGTTGAATCCTAGGCTGCCCCTGACGAGCTGAAAATAAGGTTACGTCAATGGAGATTACGTCGATGGAAAACAACACAAACATTGTTCCTAAAGTTTTAAAGTAGAATGGATTGAAAAATTCTCTTGCGATTTATTTGCTCCCGTTCTGATACATACTTTTATCCTAATTTCATTGAATTTTGTTGATAAACATAGAATTAATTGTCAATTACGTCGATGGATACTAATAAAAATACGCAAGGTTTTCGTACCCTTTTTTTTATTTGCGAAGAAGTTCCTTCATTTTCACGCTCAAAGCTTGAAGAAAATAATAGTTAGAGGTTTTTGCTTCAATTCTACGCAAAATTTGGTTTCCAACAGGTATTTCTAGTTGTCAGATGATCCCTGTTTATATGCCGACGTAACCATAAAAATGTTTCCATGGACACTTATATTTGCATGCATACGTTGTGAATATTGTATTACGATTTATATGTTTGTAATAAAAACTGTAATTCTTTGTGCATACTTTACAAGCCTCGAAAATACATTTTCGACTACTTCATTATTTATCTTCTACGCGGCTTCGGAATATGCTCCAGGCATTTGTGGACATCTCTCACAGCCATTTTTTGAGCACATAAAATTTTTTCACTCTGAGTTTCGATAATTTAATTTAATTTTCACTGCAGGACATGTTGTTAGTAATATAATATTATATAATATAATAATAATAATAATATAATAATGTTGTCAGTAATATAACCCTTGAACACGAAAGTGCCCTATCTGTGAAGAATTACCCATATACTTAATCTCTGTTATATCCATCTTCTTGTTCTCAAGAATCGCAGTTGATATGATCCCCCAAAAAAACTTTCCAAAAGGAAATTTGGGAAGGTGAGGAAAATTTCGTGATACTGTAATACAAAAAAGACCCAGATCCTTCGCGTAAACTCAGTTGAGAATCATCTCGACAGATTTGTCGGAAGATATTGATATTTTTATTAATCATGAAAAGGAGACAATATTAAATAAATAATACTTGAACTGTTTTTTTTCATGAGCTGGATTGAATTTAATGCCGCTGAACTTTGACGATGAAAATTATTCGCATACTTTGTTAGAAAGAATACAACTTTTATTTTCCTTCTCCAGTTACAATTGACACAGACATATCAAGTCTCGCATCTGCCCAGTTTTATAACTTTTTATAATTTTCAAAAATCTTTTACGATCGTACGATCAATACATATTTTTTTGATTACGGAAGTTCCACCCCTTTCCTATTACTTCATTTTTCTATATTCTATTTTGGTTATTAAATAATCGTTAAATTGTTAACTTCTATGGAAACCGGGCAGATGAGAGACTTGATATGCCTGTGTCAATTGTAACTAGAGAAGAAAGATAAAAGTTGTATATGTATATGAATATTTTTCAGCGTCAAAGATCAACTGCATTGAATTTAATCCACTTCATGAGGAAAAACAGTTCAAATATTATTTATCCAATATTGGCTTCTTTTCATGATTAATAAAAATATCAATATCTTCCGACATATCTCTGAAGATAATTCTCAACTGAGTTTACGCGAAGGATCTGGGTCTTTTTTGGATCACAGTACCACGAAGTTTCTCTTACCTTCCCAAATTTCCTTTTGGAAAGTTTTTTTGGGGGATCTGAATATTTTTTGGAACACTTACAAAGTTTCATGCCTGCACAATGAATAACCCTGGTCAGTGATATCAATGATAATTTTATGCCATCGATTTGTCGATTGTCATTTTAAATAAATGGCTAGGATATGACGTCTCCATTTCTGTGTGCATGTATGTGGGTGTGTATGTATGCCTGCATGTATGAATGTTTGTCTGGTAGCACGATAACTTTTGAAAAAACTAACCTATTTGATTGACCTTTGGTACACACTTTTAATACCAGAAACTGAAGGTCAAGTTTGTAAGCCAGCTATTCTGGATACAAATTTTAAAAATATAGAGTAATTGCCAGAGTAATGGCATCTTCGAAATTCCGAAATTTTAACAAAACTAAGAATGTTTAGCCACAAAACGCAAGATATGAAAAGAAGTTGAATGAAAAAAAATGTTTCTTTATCGGAGGCCTACAAGATGATTTTCAAAACTTTCTGAATATCCTCAAAAAATAAAAAATTCTAATTGGGTTTACACCCAAAAAAAAAAAAAGAAAAATACAAAGTTTTATTTTTTGGTCAAACTATGCAAGATACGAGAAAACAGAGTTGAACCAAAATCGTGCAAAAGATGAAGATCTACAAACTTTGTAAAATCTACTTTTTGACAGGACAAGTAGTTCTTGCTTCATCTATAAAAAAACACATTTAAAATGAAAAAATAGAATCTTCGGACAATCGACACAAGCTAATTGTGTTATCACTTTTCCCATTGAACGCGAAGTTTTTGTTTCAATCGTAAAAAATAAAATTAAACATCAATAAATTAAATTTCCAGAAAAAGTGCACAACATATGAAAAAATCGAGCAACAAAACTTCTATACCGTTCTGGAAAAATTTTGTTCGAGTGCGCAGCACGAGACACGCGATGAGAATGTATTCGCTTAGGCCAGAGAAGCTCCAACAAAAAAATTCAGAGTCATCAAATAAAGTGGTTGACACTTCGCTTGCTTTTGCGAAGCGCGAGATCCGGCAGTCGCGCGCCATAGGCGCACTCAAACTTACGAGCGAAGCGCGCGATGAAAATGTGCCCATGCTGCCTGCGGATTTTTAATCATAAGGATAGATCATCGCAGGATAGATGCATTCTCATTTCATAAATTACCATGAATTTGATGAATTCCCACAAATTCTATAAATCATCACAAATCTCATTTAAAAAACCGATGAATTTCATAAATTTTCATGAATGTTATAAGTTTCCGGAAATTCCCACAAATTTAATACATCCTCTTGAACTTTTAGAAGTAAAATAGATATCATCAATAACCACGAATTAAATAAATTTCACGAATCTTCTTTGAATTCATAGATAACCAAAAATGTTTTCTTCAATTCCCATTATATCTCTTGATCTAGATGAATTCCATTTATGTTAATATATCGGTTACTGATATTTTCCTCAAAACTCTTACATAATCCTAATACTCTGATGTTACTCGATTACTTGACTATTTTTTAAACACGTATTTTCTTTTTTGATTAGTAAATTCTGAAAATTGGTTGAGTTGTCGCGTGTTGAAGAGAAAAAGGAGATCGATTTTTGATTCTAAGAAAAACTATTTCCTTATCCATATCGGAAAGAGTAAAAGATATAAAATATATTCTCCGGTAAGAAAAAGATGCGCCATGAAATTTTGTATTGCTGTGTATTCTTAAGAATTGAAAATTCGGGAACTCATTTTCGAATGGCCAAGGAGCACCCCGCTCTTTGAAAAAGAATCTTACGGGCCCTCCTTCGATGATCCGGCAGCTCAAATGACGTGCCAGCACTGACGCGAAAGAGATAGAGGCTCACGAGCACAGGGGTGACAGAGACATTTTGAAGGAACAGCTATCCTTTTCTCGCCATAGCCAAAGAGCACAGGTGCGAAAGGGATGGATTGGACTCTGCCATGCCGGAACATTCTGAAAACTCTCAATTTCAGTCCGACAT